>AWOL01S0079790.1:3310-20213 GCA_000715115.1 Nicotiana otophora | reverse complement strand
TATAGCCACCCTTATCGCTCCGTATAATAGCCACCATTATCACTCCACCCAGACAATATACCAACACACATAACCACAGTGAAATGCCACCCTTATACCCACATAATATCAACAGTGAAATGCCACCCTTATATCCTCATAATAATAACTCAAATTACACAACAATTTACACGAAATATTATTATGACAACACAACACAATCAAATCCTATCACAATTTTCCCAATGACCACAACCTATTCCAATGATATAGTAAAATTAATAAATTTCTCAAAAATAGCCCAAAGCTCTACACAACGTATATAAAACCTCAAAACAATCAACAGAGATGGAAAGGTAACTCAGCATAGGACAACACCTTCTTTATCTAAATTTTAATAAATATAAATTAATGCCTCATTTTAAACTTATTTAATAATTAATTGCAGATAAGGATTTCCATAATGAATTTAATTCCAAGAAAATATCAAATTAACAAGCACACAGAATTCACCTAAAAATCCAAGTGACAATAACATCAAATTATCATATAAGATACAATTTCGACAAACAAGGAACGAGGCATGACACATAAAGGATTTAATAAGTGCCAATAATTTCTAATTTAATACGTAAGGACGTCTACAATTTTAACCGATATAATTTGCACATATAAACCAAGTACGTACTCGTCACCTCGCGTACATGGTTTTCAACTATACAATTTCCACATAAGACTCAATGCCTAAGGGGTAATTCCCCCACTCAAGGTTAGACAAGATACTTGCCTTTTTGAAGTTATGCCGATATTCCAAAATAGTTGTCTTGCTTGAATAAATCCTCCGGACATATCAAATCTATTCAAATTAATTGTATAGCTTCATTAAAATTCATCAGAAACAATTCCAGATAATATAACGTCGACTTAAAATTTTTACATTAAAAATCAACCAAAAGTCAATGCGGGGCTCGCCTCTCGGAAACCCGACGGAAGTTTTACGAAATACGAACACCCATTCCGATACGAGTTTAACCATACCAATTTTATCAAATTCCAATAAAGAATCGACCTTCAAATCCTCAATTTAAAGTCTATATAATTTCTACCATTTTCAACACAAAATACTAATTTAATGATAAAAACAATAATAGATTCAGGTAATTTAGCCAAAATGGAGTTAAGAACTCTTACCCCGATGTTTTCCTTGAAAATCTCCCGAAAATCGCCTTTCCCCGAGCTCCAAATCGTCAAAGATGGAAGTCCCATTTTCAGAACTTAAATCTGCTGCCCAGCCATTTCCTCTATGCGATAGCGAAGCACAAAATTTTTCCAGCCCTTTTTTACTCTATGCGATTGCAGCCATTCTCCCGCGATCGTGAAGAACAAATTCCCCAACAGCCTTGTCTAACTTTCTCCGGACAGTCTCTAGTATAATAGTCATAACATTTTGTACAGAACTCCAAATAATGAATAATTTAACTTTCTGAAAACTAGACACCAAGATATACAACTTTCATGTTTTGGTTATCTCCCAATTCCTTATAGATTTTGAGATATAAGCATCGAAGTTCAGCCCTATGCAGCACAAATTTCTTCTTCGCGATTTCCAAACTCTTTCCGGATAGCCTGTAGTGCATCAACCATAACTTTTGGTGCAAAACTCCAAATAACAAATGGTTTAACTTCATTAAAACTAGATACCAAGAGCTACAACTTTTATGTTTTGGTCATTTCCCAATTCCTTATAGATTTCGAGATATAAGCTTCCAAAATTAGCCTTGTGCAACACAAATGTCTTCTTTGCGATTTCCAAATTCTTCCCAGGCAGCCTGTAGTGTATCAACCATAACATTTGGTAAACAACTCCAAATAACAATTGGTTTGATTTTCTCAAAACTAGACACAAAGAGCTACAACTTTAATTTTTGGATTATCTCCAGATTTCTTATAAATTGCGAGATATAAGCTTTCAAAGTCGGGTCAGTGCAACAAAATATTTCTCTACGCGATCGCGAAAGGCCTTCCGCGATCGCGATTCACTGGCCATTTCCCCCCATTTTGTGCTTCGTGATTGCGGCCAATTTCACGCGATCACATAGCACACTGCTGTAGCCAAAAACCACCAGCAATAAATGGCCTAGAAATGGTCCAAAATCACCTCGAAACTCACCCGAGCCACTCGGGACCCCGTCCGAACATACCAACAAGTCTCAAAACATATTACGGACTTAGTCGTAACGTCAAATCACATCAAACAACGCTAAAACCACAAATCATACCCCAATTCAAGTTTAATGAAACTAAAAAATTTTAACTTCTACATTCGACGCTGAAACCTATCAAATCAAGTCCTATTGACCTCAAATTTTCCACACAAGTCATACCTATGAAAATGTTCAGAACTGGATTCCAACCCCGATATCAAGAAGTTAGCTCCCCGGTCAAACTTCCAACTCAAACTTCCTATTTTCGCCATTTCAAGCCTAATTTAACTATGGGATTCCAAATAATTTTCCGGACATACTCCTAAGTCCAAAATCACCATACGAAGCTATTGGAATTATCAAAACTCTATTCCTGGGTCGTTTACTCAAAAGTTCAACTCCCGTCAACCCTTTTCATTTAAGTCTCAGAAATAAGGATTATTCTTCCAATTTAATTCCGATCCTTCCAAAAACCAAACTCGATTGCATATGCAGTTCATAATACATATTACGAAGTTTCTCGGGATATTAAGTCACTGAACGGGGCGTAAATTCTTAAAACGACAAGTCAGGTCGTTACATTCTCCCCCTCTTAAACATACGTTCGTCCTCGAACGTGCCAAGAATTATTCTAACGACATTAAATTACTGAGTGTATTCTTACACACATACTCGCGGGTGATTCTACGTCACCGTAAATTTAACAGGGGTCCGACAATACCATCTCAGTGGAGTTTATTTCTTTTATCCACACTTATAAGCTTTAAAGCCAATTCCTTACACTCCAATCAATTTCAAATGCCTGATTTTTCACATCAACACACGATATTAGTCTCAACCGGTTGTAGCAACTCGTGCCTACGCACACATCATACGAATGTCCATAACCACATCTCTGGTCATAATAGCTGTTTATAATTAATTTCAGCATCCTCAATTAATCTCATATTAACCAAAATCTCACATCAAATTTTTTTTTTGCAATACTGACAGCAACACACGAGGCATGAAGACCTCATAATTATTTATCCGAATTAACGAGTCAATTTAACGCCACCTGGGCACTCACCTTATAGGCTAAAACTCAATGTTTACAGCACGAATATGGCTAAATATGCACAGAAACATATAAAATAATTATCAAATAAGCCTAACAGGCATGCCTCCCTATTAATACTATAGTACAAATTTAATTTCACAGAGGGAGAATTTAAACTTATAAATTTTTCACCACAAGGACCTCGTCCTTATATAACTTCCACCGCGGCTTGTAGCCCAGTTTAAATATTTCACATCATATAAAAATGTGAGAATCTCATCCTCAACTGCGAATCACAAGTATTTTGCACATTGTCCCAACTGAAATTTTAAATTTCCTTTCTTTCTTTTTTTTCAATAAATTTCATAAACAATTTTCACACACACATAATGAACCCCCATACCAATATGGCATATAATTCGTAAAATTGAAATCAATTATTTCGAAATCATATCAAAACCCACTGTAGGGAGTAATAAAAAGTCACTTTTGGACTTATAGTCCTCAATAGTGTACAAAATAAAAATGATAGACACGGGTTAACATCATCGAATCTCCCAACAGGGATAAACATATAAGTAGGTCACAAAANGGATAAACATATAAGTGGGTCACAAAGTTATGAAGCTCACCCATAAGCGGAGCATAATAGGAGGACTCGCCTCAATATTCAGGACCGAATCAAATTAAGGAAAAATATCCTTTTATAACAAATCGGGATCGTACCTGTAATGACACTATCTGGTGTAGTGGCCTCAGCCACACCATAGTAAATATATCAACGGGCTGGGCCTCCCCCTCTAGGGAGCCCTCTACCCGCCTATCCTCCACTCCTAACTAGTTATGCATATGGGGTTGTTGCTGCATTGGGGCCCATGGCCTGAGTGTTCTGACAAAATCCACCCCTCCCAAGTCTGGGACAATCTCTCATGATGTGCCTAGTATCACCACACTCATAACAACCCCTCTGAGGTTGCGGTTGCTCGTACTGAGTTTGTGCCGGATAACTAGAATAACCATTGTAAGAATTTAGTATCGGTGGTGTACTATGAGAACTTACGGGAACACCCCGAGTAATCTGATGTGCGGACTGAGCTGGCCGACTGCTCGAGCCTCTGCTATAATGGGTCATATCTGAAGAGTAAAATCCACTGAACCCTCCAGAGTTTTGAGACCTTTTGGCCTGCTTAGACTCCCTTTCCTCACCTAGAACACCCTCAATCCTCCTCGCAATCTCCACTACTTACTGAAATGGAATATCAGTTTGCAACTCTCGAGCCATGCATATTTAAGATCATAATCGAGCCCCTCAATGAATCTGTGGACCCGCTCTCTGACTGTAGGAACCAAGATAGGTGCATGACAGGCTAACTCACTGAACCTGATAGCATATTCTGACACTATCATAGTGCCCTGACGCAACCGTTCAAACTCTATGCGCCACGCATCTCGGAGAGTCTGGGGAACAAACTCTATCAAAAATATTTTCGAAAATTGAGCCCAAGTTGGTGGTGTTGCATCGGATGATCTACCTTCTTCATAGATTTGCCGCCACTGATACGTTGCGTTTGACAGCTGAAATATAGTAAAGGCAACTCTGCTCATTTCCACAATGCCCATGGTGCAGAGAATACAGTGACATTTTCCTAAAAATCCTTGGGCATCCTCTGTAGTCGTGCCACTGAAAGTAGATGGAGTATACCTCTTAAACTTCTCAAGTCTCTTTTGTTCATCTTCTAATGCCTCTGGCCTGACCTCAAATTGAACCGGAATAATAGGTTGTACCGGTACTATACCCGGAACTTGACCAATGTGAACTCGCTACACTAGAGTATAGGCGGTAGGAGTCTGAGTTACTCCCCCAATCTGTGAAATATTTGGTGTAACAGAGATCAATCCCGCCTCAGTTAATGTACCAAACATATTCAAGAACTATGCTAAAGTCTTCTGAAGTCCGGGGATAACAACAAGTGCTTCTGGTACCTGTCCCCTAACTGGAGCTACTGGCGGCTCCTCAACGGCTGCTCTGACAGGTGCTCTAGTCGCGGCACGTGCCCTTCCTCGGCCTCTACCTCGGCCCCGACCTCTTGCAGCCCTAGCAGTATGTGCGGATGCCTACTCAGCTAACTCGGTAGTACGTGTCCTCACCATCTGTGAGAGAATAGAGATACAAAGGCTCAAATNTGTAGCCTCTCGAAGATAAGTACAGACGTCTCCGTACCGATCCGCAAGACTCTACTAGAGTCGTTCGTGACTCGTAGAACCTATGAACTTAGAGCTCTGATGCCAACTTGTCATGACCCAAAATTCCACCACAGGCCTCGTGACGACACTTAGTCTCTAAGACTAAGTAAGCCGATTATAATTACAATTCAAGCCAATTTTTTTTAAATAGATAATCGAAACCAACAACGGAAATAATTACAAACAACCTCCCAAGACTGGTAATACTGAGTCATGAACTCTAACTGAATACATGAAATGATCTTAAGGATCGAATACTCAATTGTCACGACCCAAAATCACACCTGTCGTGATGGCACCTATCTTAATACTAGGCAAGTCGACAACCTCAATAAACCATAATTTCTTTTAAATACGGAAAATATAATAATTAAATTTAAGAGAAACCCCACACATACTAATATAAATACACTCCCAAAACCCGGAGTCACTGAGTACATGAGCATCTATACATTACAAGTCTGGAAAACCCGATCTATAATAACCTGAGACCACATACAATAAACAAAAGGATAGGGAAGGAGAGACAAGGTCTGCGAAACATAGCAGCTACCTCTAAATCTCTGAAAAATCAACTGTGTGAAATAACCAACACCCACTGTGTCCGGGATCACCTGGATCTGCACACGAAGTGCATAGTGTAGTATGAGTACAACCAACTCAGTAAGTAACAATAATAAATAAGGAACTGAAAGTAGTGACGAGCTTCTCAGCTATGTCCAAATACAGTACTTTCCAACATAAAAGGGTAGGCATGCTCTCAAATTCAACATTTAAAATTTCACAAAAATTTCATATCAAATTTGACTGAAACATAAAATAATATTTTTCTGAAATTTTCAAAATAGTGATATATGAAAGCTGAAATGAAGCAAATAATGAAATTAATGCATCCTCTCAGAGTAACAGTCACTCTGTCCTCCCATTTACTCCAACCTCACAGTCACTCCTTCCTCACAGTTACTCCTTTCTCACAGTTACTCTTTCCTCACAGTCACTCATTCCTCACAGTCACTCATCACTCGGTACTCACACTTGGTACTGGCACTCAGTAGGTAGCTACGCTCACTGGGAATGGGTACGGACTCCGGAGGGACTCCTTCAGCCCAAGCGCTATATCAAGCCAATCATTGCATATAATAATGAAACATGCTGCGACGTGCAGCCCGATCTCATAAATATCCTCACAATTAGGCCCTCGGCCTCACTCAGTCATCAACCTCTCCAGTCTCTCGGGTTCAAGATATCATGAAAATCAACCCAAAAATGATAATATGATGCATCAATAAATAGCAACAGAGACTGAGATATGATATGAAATGAATGAACATGACTGAGTGTGAAATTACAACTTGAACATATAATTCAATCGCAGAAATGAACCTAGTAGGTATCAATAATAACAACATGTCTAAGCATGATTTTTAATACGAGTCTCAGCTCAATTTCCCTAACACATAGAGAACGTACGGATATCAACAAATAATTCAACTACACAGTTCCATGGAATTTGACCAAGTCACAATTCCTACGGTGCACGCCCACAACCCCATCACCTAACATGTGCGTCACCTCGAACCCAATCATATAACACATAATCCGGGATTTCATACCCTCAGGACCAAATCTAAAGCTGTTACTTACTTCAAGCCGTGTAATTCTTTATTCTGCAATGTCTTTTGCTCGTGAATTGGCCTCCAAACGCCTCGAATCTAGCCATAAGTAATTCGATGCAGTCAATAAAATTTATTGGAATTAATTCCATAAGAAATTACTAATTTTCCAACAAAATCTCAAATTTAGCTCAAAAATCGCCCGTGGGGCCCACGTCTCGGAACCGACAAAAGTTACAAAATCCGAACCCATTCAACCACGAGTCTAACCATACTAATTTTACCAAAATCCGACCTCAACTCGACACTCAAATCTTCAAATTAAACCAAGAGGCTTTTTCTAAATTTTCCAACTTAATTCACCCCTTAAATGTTAAAAACAACCATGGATTCGAGTAATTTAACCAATATTGAGTTACGAACACTTACCCCATTGTTTTCTCTGAAAATCTCCCAAATATCGCCTTTATTCGAGATCCAAATCGGTAAAAATGGAAAAACTTAAACCCTCTTCCTAGTCATTTGCTCTACACGATCGCGGATAAACATACGCGATCGTGAAGCACAATTTTCCACTGCCCAGAAAAGACCCTATGCGATCGCGGTGTCCTTCACGCGATCACATGCACAGGATCCCTGCTCTACGCGATCACAGCCCTCTTCCGCGATCGCATAGAGCAAACGCGTGGCCCAGTTTCCTCTCAAGTTCACCTATGCGAATGCGGCATTTCCCACACGTTCGCGTAGCACAGACTGGCCCAACCTACGCGATCGCGGTTGACCTCACGCGATTGCGAAGAACAAAATCAATGCTGCCTCAACAAACCTACGGGATCGCGGGTGCCCTCTCACGATCGCATAGAAGAAATCTTACCTCTGCCCAAACAAGCCTATGCGATCGCAGACATTCTCACGCGATCACATAGAAGGAAACTAGTGACATAAAACCAGCATTTTCAGTAGTTTACCAAGTCCAAAATTTGATCCGTTAGCCGTCCGAAACTCATCCGAGGCCTCCGAGACTTCAACCAAATATACCAACAAGTACTAAAATATGATACAAACTTAGTCGAACCCTCAAATCACATCCAACAACGCTAAAACCATGAATCATACCCCAATTCAGGCCTAATGAACTTTGAAATTTCAAAATCTTACAAAAAATACCGAAACATATCAAATCACGTCCGATTGACCTCAAATGTTGCACACAAGTCATAAATAACATAATGGAGGTATTCCAATTTTCAGAATTGGATTCCGACCCCGATATCAAAAAGTCAACACCCCGATCAAACTTCCTAAAAATTCGACTTTCGCCATTTCAAGCCTAATTCCACTACGGGCATTCAAATAATTTTCCGGGCACGTTCCTAAGTCCAAAATTACCATACGGAGCTATTGGAATTATCAGAATTAAATTCTGAGGTTGTTTATATATAAGTCAATATCCGGTCAACCTTTCCAACTTAAATTTTCAATTAAGAGACTAAGTGTCTCATTTCACTCCGAAATCCTTCCGGACCCGAACCAACTAACTCGGTAAGTCATAAAACAACTGTAAAGCATAAATTGAGATGTAAATGGGGGAACGAGGTTATAATACTCAAAACGACTAGCCGAGTCGTTACATCAAACTCTGTCCGAGTTTGATATCTCCAATACCTGGCTCTACACAAAAATGTGCAGAAGTGCAGTATGAATACACCACAGTCGGTACTCAATAAGTACCAAGACTAATCTCGGTGAAGTAGTGACGAGGTACAGTCAAGACACTCACTAGTCTAATTACCTGTGCAATATATTATACAAAAATAATAAGAAACAAATAACAATGATGGAAAAAATAATCAACCAGTGATATACACAACAGGGCAACAAGAACACCATAAATATTGCTCAACAGATAATGAATACAAGTACAACCAATTAATCAAGTCGTTCAAATAAAAATCTTTCGCCTATATGTTTTTCAAATAATAATCTTCAGGATATAATACTTTCCAATAAATATATTTCGAATATACTCCCTTCAAATAAATATATTTCAAATAAAATTCTTTCAAATAAATCTCTTTCAAATATAATTCCTTCAAATAAATATCTTTCAAATATAATTCTTTCAAATAAATCATTTTCAAATATAATTCTTTCAAATAAATATCTTTCGAATAAACGTCACCCTGTGACACCTCATTTCAAAATCATAAAATACGGGTCTCAACCCACTTTCATATTTCCACGGCACCTCGTGCCAATTTCTCTATCACAACCGCACGGAGAACTCACGTGCCAATATCATCATCATTTACTCACGGCACCTCGTGCTCACATTTCATATCACAATTGCACGGACAATTCACATGCCAGTATCATCATTATTTACTCACGGCACCTCATGCCCACATTTTATTTCATAATCCGCCGGACAATAGCCACAGGCTCTCAATTTCAACATAGATCAGACTATTATCAATTTGCCAACAACAAGACAAATTGCACAAGATATAAAAATAAACACAAGGAAAATCACAACATCACATGAATATTACCAACGCAATAACCCCACATCATCACATAAAAATTACCAACACAATAACTCTCCATCATCACATATCGTCCCTGACAATAGCCACCCTTATCTCTCCTATACCCACTCTTATCACTCATATAATAGCCTCCCTTATCCCTCCACTCTGACAATATCAATAGCCATCCTTATCACTCCTATAGCCACCCTTATCGCTCCGTTTAATAGCCTCCCTTATCCCTCCGCCCTGACAATATCAATAGCCACCCTTATCGCTCTTATAGCCACCCTTATCGCTCCGTATAATAGCCACCATTATCACTCCACCCAGACAATATACCAACACACATAACCACAGTGAAATGCCACCCTTATACCCACATAATATCAACAGTGAAATGCCACCCTTATATCCTCATAATAATAACTCAAATTACACAACAATTTACACGGAATATTATTATGACAACACAACACAATCAAATCCTATCACAATTTTCCCAATGACCACAACCTATTCCAATGATATAGTAAAATTAATATATTTCTCAAAAATAGCCCAAGGCTCTACACAACGTATATAAAACCTCAAAACAATCAACAGAGATGGAAAAGTAACTCAGCATAGGACAACACCTTCTTTAATCTAAATTTTAATAAATATAAATTAATGCCTCATTTTAAACTTATTTAATAATTAATTACAGATTAGGATTTCCATAATGAATTTAATTCCAAGAAAATATCAAATTAACAAGCACACAGAATTCACATAAACATCCAAGTGACAATAACATCAAATTATCATATAAGATACAATTTCGACAAACAAGGAACGGGGCATGACACATAAAGGATTTAATAAGTGCCAATAATTTCTAATTTAATACGTAAGGACGTCTACAATTTTAACCGATATAATTTGCACATATAAACCAAGTACGTACTCGTCACCTCGCGTACATGGTTTTCAACTATACAATTTTCACATAAGACTCAATGCCTAAGGGGTAATTCCCCCACTCAAGGTTAGACAAGATACTTACCTTTTTGAAGTTATGCCGATATTCCAAAATAGTCGTCTTACTTGAATAAATCCTCCGGACATATCAAATCTATTCAAATTAATTGTATAGCTTCATTAAAATTCATCAGAAATAATTCCGGATAATATAACGTCGACTTAAAATTTTTACATTAAAAATCAACCAAAAGTCAATGCGGGGCTCGCCTCTCGGAAACCCGACGGAAGTTTTACGAAATACGAACACCCATTCTGATGCGAGTTTAACCATACTAATTTTATCAAATTCCAATAAAGAATCGACCTTCAAATCCTCAATTTAAAGTCTATATAATTTCTACCATTTTCAACACAAAATACTAATTTAATGATAAAAACAATAATAGATTCAGGTAATTTAGCCAAAATTGAGTTAAGAACTCTTACCCCGATGTTTTCCTTGAAAATCTCCCGAAAATCGCCTCTCCCCGAGCTCCAAATCGTCAAAGATGGACCCATTTTCAGAACTTAAATCTGCTGCCCAGTCATTTCCTCTATGCGATCACGGAAAAACACCCGCGATCGCGAAGCACAAAATTTGTTCAGCCCTTTGTTTACTCTACAATTTCCCCAACAGCCTTGTCCAACTTCTTCCGGACAACCTCTAGTATAACGGTCATAACATTTTGTACAGAACTCCAAATAATAAATGGTTTAACTTTATCAAAACTAGATACCAAGAACTACAACTTTTATGTTTTGGTCATCTCCCAATTTCTTATGGATTTCGAGATATAAGCTTCCAAATTCAGCCTTGTGCAACACAAATTTCTTCTTCGCGATTTTGAAATTCTTCCCAGACAGCCTGTAGTGTATCAACCATAACTTTTGGTACACAACTCCAAATAATAATTGGTTTAATTTTCTCAAAATTAGACACAAATGGCTACAACTTTAATTTTTGGATCATCTCCAGAGTCCTTATAGATTACGAGATATAAGCTTTCAAAGTCAGGTCAGTGCAACAGAAAATTTCTCTACGTGATCGCGAAAGGCCTTCCGCGATCGCGATGCACTGGCCATTTTCCCCCATTTTGTGCTTCGTGATCGCGGCCAATTCCACGCGATCGCATAGCACACTGCTGTAGCCAAAAACCACCAGCAATACATGGCCTAGAAATGGTCCGAAATCACCTCGAAACTCACCCGAGCCACTCGGGACCTCGTCCGAACATACCAACAAGTCTCAAAACATATTACGGACTTAGTCGAAACGTCAAATCACATCAAACAATGCTAAAACCACAAATCATACCCCAATTCAAGTTTAATGAAACTAAGAAATTTTAACTTCTACATTCAACACTGAAACCTATTTAATCAAGTCCTATTGACCTCAAATTTTGCACATAACTCATAAATGACATAACGGACCTATGAAAATTTTTAAAACTGGATTCCGACCCCGATATCAAAAAGTCAACTCCCCGGTCAAACTTCCAACTTAAACTTCCTATTATCACCATTTCAATCCTAATTTAACTATAGGCTTCCAAATAATTTTTCGGACTCACTCCTAAGTCCAAAATCACCATACGAAGCTATTGGAATCATCAAAACTCTATTTCGGGGTTGATTACTCAAAAGTCCAACTCCGGTCAACTCTTTTCATTTACGCCTCAAAAATAAGGATTGTTCTTCCAATTTAATTTCGAACCTTTCAAAAACCAATCTCGATCGCACATGCAAGTCATAATAAGTATTACAAAGTTAGTCGAGATATTAAATCGCTGAACGGGGTATAAATTCTTAAAACGACAAGCCAGGTCGTTACAACCACGTGCCTTGCTCATCGCGAACGCGCGAGGATATTCACGATCGCGTAAGTCTGAGAGCCAGTACATCACGTTCGCTTCGTGTTTTGCGCATTCGCATAAGGTTAAATCCTGGGGCAGCGAAGTTCTTCTTCGCGATCGCGAGGCTATTTCCGCGATCGCGATTCAAGAATCACTGGGCAGACTTATATCATTTCAAAATGAGGGTTTGGCCATTTTTATCAAAACTTGAGTTTGGGAGCTCGGATTTGGACGAGATTTTAAAGGATTTTCAGAGACGCCGATTGGGTAATGATTCAACACTCCATTTTGGTTATATCCCACTAATCTATCATTTATTAAATCTTTAACTTCGGTTTTGGGGTTGAAAAATTAGGAAAACTGGGAAGAAGTTTTTCAACTAAAATTTGGAGTTTTGAAAGGCGATCTGAGGTCGGATTCAAGTAATTATTATATGGTTAGACTCGTAAGTGAATGGGTGTTTATATTTTATGACTTTTACCTGATTTTGAGACGTGGGTCCGGGGAGGCTTTCTAGGACGATTTCCTAATTTCTTGCTTTATCTTAGATTTCATTGATTAGATTAGTTTCTTAAAGATATATTTATGGTATGTAATTGATTTTGGCTAGATTTGGGTAATTCAGAGTCGGATATTCATGGGAAAAGCATTGCTACCGATTGATTGAGCTTGGTTCGAGGTCAGTGGCTTACCTAACCTTCTGTGGGGAAAATCCCCTTAGGATTTGGTACTGATATTGATATGTGAGTGGCGTGTATGCGAGGTGACGAGTGCGTACACGAGCTATTTGTTACAAGACCTGATTGTTACTGAGTAATTACTTGTTTTCACCTTAATTGAGTATACTAGCATGTGTAGATACCCTATTAGCCTAGAATAACATGTCTACGTGTCTTAATTGCTTAACTGAACTCTTTGCAGCATGCTTAGTGAATTCTTGCTTCTTTTCTCGACTTGTACTTAGTCTAAACTGAAGATTCTATTGTTGTACCTATCATCGGTAATTGTCTGCGCTGTGTAATTACTTTGGGACTACGGGACGGTATCCCGGGAGATCCCCCTGTATATTTACTTCTGGGACTACGGGACGGTATCCCGGGAGATTCCCTTGTACATTTACTTTTGAGACTACGAGATGGTACTTCGGGAGTTCTCCCTGCACATTTACTTTTGAGACTACGAGGCGGTACCTCGGGAGTTCTCCATGAACATTTACTTTTGAGACTATGAGGCGGTACCTCGGGAGTTCTCCCTGCAAATTTACTTTTGAGACTACGAGGCGGTACCTCGGGAGTTCTCCCTGTTGTTTATTTCCGCGTGTTGTACTGTTATTTCATTGTGTTTTCCTTTGTTGAACTCCAGCCTCTTATTATACTGTTATATTCCCTTGCTTTATTTATTATATACCAGTGGACCTGAGCTGACCTCGTCACTACTCGATCGAGTTAGGCTTGGCACTTACTGGGTACCAATTGTGGTGTACTCATGCTACTCTTCTGCACATATTTTGTGTGCAGATTCATGTGCTCGTTATCAGCCGCATTATCAGTGAGTTGAGATGGCTTTGGAGACTTTAAGGTATATCTGCCGCATCCGCAGACCTCAGAACTTATACTCTTCCCCATATCAAACACTTCCTGTATTTCCTTTTATTAGACTCTGGAGTATAGAGATTCTTTCGATAGTTTGTGACTCATGATGTTTCAGGTTTTGGGAATGCTGTGTACGTCTAGTATTTTGGTTATTGTACATGCCGAGCAGCATTGTTATTGGTTATTCAATATCTATTGCAGTTAGCTACTAAGTTTTGCTTCCATTATTTATATTTCTGTAATCTGTTAGTCTTACCTAGTCGTAGAGACTAGGTGCCATCACGATATGTTTCAGAGGGATGTTTGGGTCGTGACAAGTTGGTATCAGAGCTCTAGGTTCATAGGTGTTGTGAGTCACAAGTCGGTTTATTAGAGTCTTACAGATCGGTACAGAGACGTCTGTACCTATCTTCGAGAGGCTATGGAACTGTTAGGAACAATTATACTTCTTTGATTCTTTGTCGTGCGAAGTTTCTAGCATCAAATTCTAAACTTCTTTATTCTATTCATTCTCACAGATGGTGAGGACTCGTACCTGAGGATCTGATGACCAGGCACCCGCGCCCCCTGCTAGAGCCACGGGAGGCTGGGGCCGGGGCCGGTGTAGAGGCCGAGGACATCCACACGGTGCAAACAGAGCATCCACACGAGCTGCTACAGAGGAACCCCCAGTAACTCCAGCTGGAGGGCAGACACCTGAGGTACTTGTTGCTGCACCAGCCCTCCAGGAGACTCTAGCCCAGTTCATAAGTATGTTCAGCCCCTTAGGTCAGGCTGGATTGATCCTACTAGCTCCTGCCACATCTCAGGCCGGGGGAGGGGCACAAACTCTCACAGCCCGTACTCTTGACCAGTTCAGCACGAGACTAGAACAACCGCTTCTGAGGCGGAGCAGCTCAGACTTGAGAGGTACACGAAGTACCACCCACCTAACTTCAGTGGATAGGCTACATATGATGCTCAGGGTTTTCTAGAGGAGTGTCATCGTATTCTCCATACTATGGGTGTAGCGGAGATGAGCGGGGTTTCTTTTACCACCTTCCAGCTTAGAGGAATAGCCAATCAGTAGTGGCGTGCTTATAAGTTGAGTAGTCCGGATGAGGCAGCTTCACTTACATGGACTCAATTCTCAGACATGTTTTTGAGATAGTATGTCCCTCAGAGCCTCAGGGACTAATGGCACATGGAGTTTGAGCAGCTGCGCCAGGGTGCTATGACTGTGTCAGAGTATGCAGTCCTCTTCAGTGATTTGGCCCGACATGCACCGGCCTTGGTTTCCACAGTTCGAGAGAGGGTTCGGCATTTTATTGAGGGACTCCACCCCAGTATCCAAATCAGCATGGCTAGAGAGTTGGAGATGGATATTTCTTATCAGTAGGATATGAGTATTGCTAGGAGATTGGAGGGCATGCTTGCCCGGGATAGAGAGGAGAGGGAGGCCAAGAGGTCTCGAGAGTCTGGCACTTATAGCGGTACTCGTGCCACATCTACAATTCGACATGGTAGGGGTTATGTGAGTCGCCCTGTTCATTCAGCTCTTCCAGCTGCCAGTGGTGTTCCAGCCCCTTCTAGGCCCCAGGAGCCTTATTATGCACCGCCAATGTCTAGTGTACCTCCTGCAGATGGTGCTTTTAGCGTCCATTCCAACTAACCTGGACCGTGCTAGTCACAACAGCCACGCCCTCCGAGAGCTTGTTTTGAGTGTGGTGACACTCACCATGTGGTGACTAATTTCCCCAAACTTAGGAGGGGTGAACCTCCACAGACTTCTCAGCCACCGTATGCTCCATCGAGTCCTCAGGCTATGATTCCAGCACCAGCTACCACCCCACCTACTCAGCCAACTCGAGTTGGAGGTCGGGGAGGTTGAGGTCGCCCTAGAGGGGAGGCCAGGCCAGATATTATGCTCTTCCGGCTCGTATAGAGGCAGTTGCTTTTGACTCTATCATTACAGGTATTATTCCGATCTATCATAGAGACACATCGGTCTTATTTGATCCAGGCTCTACATATTCCTATGTTTCCTCTTATTTTGCCTCGTATTTGGGCATATCTCAGGATTCCTTGATTCCCCTGTTTATGTGTCTACTCCTGTGGGAGATTCTCTTGTTATGGATCGCGTGTATCGGTCGTGTGTGATTGCTCTTAGTGGTTTTGAGACCAGAGTCGATTCATTATTGCTCAGTATGGTAGACTTTGATGTTATCTTGGGCATGGACTGGTTGTCGCCCCATTATGCTATTCTTGATTGTCACGCTAAGACCGTAATGCTGGCTATGCCAGCTCTACCGCAATTAGAGTGGAGAGGTACCTTAGAGTATACTCCCAGCAGAGTTATTTCATTTCTTAAAGCTCAACGAATGGTTGAGAAAGGGTGTGATGCTTATCTAGCTTATGTGAGAGATGTCAGTATTGATGCCCCTACAGTTGAGTCAGTCCCAGTAATGAGGGACTTTACAGATGTATTTCCAGCTGATCTTCCGGGCAAGCCGCCCGACAGAGATATTGATTTTGGCATTGATTTGTCATCGGGCACTCAGCCCCTCTCTATTCCTACTTATCGTATGGATCCTCCTGAGTTGAAGGAGCAGTTACATANCTCAGTATGGTAGACTTTGATGTTATCTTGGGCATGGACTGGTTGTCGCCCCATTATGCTATTCTTGATTGTCACGCTAAGACCGTAATGCTGGCTATGCCAGCTCTACCGCAATTAGAGTGGAGAGGTACCTTAGAGTATACTCCCAGCAGAGTTATTTCATTTCTTAAAGCTCAACGAATGGTTGAGAAGGGATGTGACACGTATCTAGCTTATGCGAGAGATGTCAGTATTGATAACCCTA
>AWOL01S0079788.1:10936-33591 GCA_000715115.1 Nicotiana otophora | reverse complement strand
TGCCTTTTTAATAGGCCTCACGCTCCTTAAACGAGTGTAGCACACGCACTTCAGTAAAAAAAATGCCACATAAGATGAGCAGGGTTTAAAATGCTCAATTTTTAAGGGTAGAGGGGTTTGGTTGGCAAACTTGTAAGTACGAACACCAGCATGACAAAACTGGACAAGTAGAGGGCCTCCGAGGCTATTCTGCCCATCTCATTTGATCTTTGTTTTAGTGAATTTTTTCTATACATTTAATTCAATAATTAGAATCGGATATTAATTATGTCATTGTCCGGTCAATGTTTCTTCTTATACTATTTTTGATTTAAGTGTTTTTCATTAACTTTANGAGAGAGAGAAAAGCAAAGAAGAAAAGCTCACTTTTGTTCAACAATGGAGGATGAACAATCAGGAAGAAGATGACAGCCAAAAAATGGCTCTTGGTGCCTTTTTAATAGGCCTCACGCTCCTTAAACGAGTGTAGCACACGCACTTCAGTAAAAAAAATGCCACATAAGATGAGCAGGGTTTAAAATGCTCAATTTTTAAGGGTAGAGGGGTTTGGTTGGCAAACTTGTAAGTACGAACACCAGCATGACAAAACTGGACAAGTAGAGGGCCTCCGAGGCTATTCTGCCCATCTCATTTGATCTTTGTTTTAGTGAATTTTTTCTATACATTTAATTCAATAATTAGAATCGGATATTAATTATGTCATTGTCCGGTCAATGTTTCTTCTTATACTATTTTTGATTTAAGTGTTTTTCATTAACTTTACCAAATACCTAAGATAAGGGGAAAAAATTACTTCCTCCGATCCACTTTAATTAATTTTTTTATTTTTTTTTATGGTCCACATTATTTGATATTTTCAAATATCAAGAAGGGATTAATTTTTTTTCCAAAGTTGTTCTTGGAGTAAAGAACATATGAGTATTTGTTATATTTTCAATGAACAAATTAAGATTAATATGATCAATTTCATTGTTAATAATGCTAAAAGATGAATTCTTTAATATGCGTGAAAATGTCCAAAAAAACAATTTAAGTGGACTAGAGAGAGTAAGAAGTACTCCCTCCGTTTACTTTTAGTTCTCCACTTTTGATTTTGCACTCTCTTTAAGAAAATAAATAAATGAAGTATATATTTTATAATTTTACCCATAATAATAATAGTATTTTCAAAAATCTTGGGAAATAAGTAATTAATGATGATGATAGATAATAAAAGAAGATTATCTTTCTTTTGATTTAATATAGTGGACAAGTAAAAATATAAATGTATATTTAATACTCATATAACATACAAATAAAAATGAACGAAGGAATAAGATACAAGAAATTAATGTTGTAACTAGTAGTCTAGGACTGACCGAGTGAGCGGCTGATTAGATTTTATAGAATAGAAAAAGAAATTGGGTTGAACATAATAATAATAGTAAAAAGAACAAGAAAATGAAGCTAAGAGAGCTCCTTGATGGAAGTCATATAACCTGGACAGGGAGCAGCCGGTGAAAGTCAAAGCGTATGCCCCAAGTTCCTGGCGGCATTGACTGATCTCTGAAGCGGGCCCCACTTGTTCCGAGCAGATTTATTACAGCGAGATTTCCCAATTTAATATAGTATATTGTAATACTATGTCGTTGTTATCGTCATCTTGTAGCGAATTAGCGTCAGGCCTTGCGGAAGCATTTTGGTTCTCCTGCCACAAAGAACCAGCCCACTTTGACAACAGGCCCTTGTATACATTTAATATTAATTCTTTTTTCAATAATTATAAAATTCATATGTATTTTTATTTGAAATGAAATACATATGAATGTGACGAATGAATAAAACATAGGACTTGAGTTTATAAAGTACAAAAATTGAATGAATCGAACGTGTGAACTTTGCTATGTTGCTCGCTTGCATGATTGATTACATCCCAACTGAAATGAAAAAACCTATTAAACATTTGTGTATAGGGTGAAATATGATATGACACGTGATCATCTAAAGAAAAGACACGTGGAACCCTAGACGGGGATGACCGAAGACCTAACACGGCCATTCCGCTTGTCACCAACAGTGGCGAAGCCAGGAAATTCAATAAGGGTGTTCAAATTTTGAACATCCTTTGCCAGTGGGCTATGCAAGGGTGTTCAAAGTCTATTTTTAATCAATAAAAAGTAATATTTTACCTTATACATAGTATAATTTTTCGTCGAAGGGTGGTCAGTTGACCACCCTTGAGCGAACATAGCTTCGTCTCTGGTCATCGGAAGAGTTAACGTTCATAAATGTGTATTAAATGCTCTGCGCCCAGTAGCATTTAATAAGGAATATTCTACAGCATTAAGAGCGACGACCCATTACAGAGAATTTGACATTTATTATCACCGTTACATCTTCATCAATGACCCTCATAATTGACATTAAAGGAGGGCACGATCTTAAGACCTCCTTCCCTAGACAAAATTATAAATAGTGAGCCTAGTTATCATTGTAAAGGACACAAATTTTCTGACAAAACTTACACCACATTCTATACAAAGCTTAATACAATCTTACTTTTTCGCTTTTTGATCTTATCATTGTTGTGCCTAGAAACTTTATCCCCAGAATTGTCATCTCTACTGTTTCATCTATATTTTAAGGCTAAGTATTGTACATTTCTTCAATTATTTCATTATTTCAGGATTAAATTAGTTCACTTGTTTAGAAACCACATATAAATTTAACTGTACCGTTTTACGGGTAAACAGTTTGGCGCCCACCGTGGGGTCTAGACAACCGTGCAATTAAATTGATCCTTGCCTTTTTACTAACGTGATTTGATTATTTTGTTTTAGAAAAAATCACAAACAATGGCAGATAACACTGTTAACCACACGTACAACCCTGAAATTCGAGGGGATCGACCTCATTTCGAAGATTCAATCAGTGACACTCGCAATGAGGGAAATGACGCCACGCTAGTGCATGACAGGCAGAACCCTCAACAGGTTCGGGAGACAACTCCCGATGATGTTGATGAGGAGCATGTCGTGGATGCGGTGGGTCCTGCAAGAGCAACATGCGATCATTCTAAGCCACCTCACGCGGTTGGATAATGTTATGACGGAGCTAAAACATGCGCTATCGGGGGCTTCGAATAATGCAAACAGATGAGATCCAATTCCTCCCAGTGTTCCCGCAAACCAAACAACGCAGAGAGCCGACAACAACACTCCCAGCAGTGAAGTTGGCTCCGACGGGGCTGGGGGGAACGAACCTAGTCTCAACAACAAGAACGACCTATTCAAGAATGAACTTTTACGGTTTATGAGGAAANTTTTTAACTGTATTGCAATGGATAATATTGAATATGGGTTTCTGTCGAGAACTAATCTAGTTCATAAAGGATATATGATTCAGGAAAGAGGAATTTGCAGAGAAATATTTTATTAGAGCCATACGTAGTCTAACAACTGATAATTTAGGTGAAACCAAGACGTGGGTTATCATAAAAGTAATCTGCTAATGCTTAACTTTATGAATGATAGAATTAGTGGGTGGTGATACTACACTTTAAAATGATTTATAGATTCTATACGAGCTGAGCAATTTGGATTTGACTGGAAGTTAAGCTTTCTTTAATTGGCATCAAGAGGTGAGTAGTAACCTTACCATAATTTGGGTTTCTACAACTAGGATGATTTACATATGATTTTAATATGAACATTTTACCGACTGTTTTGAATTTGCACGTGGGACACGTCCTTTACTTGATATGGTACTGAATAGTTTACTTGAGACGTTTGCAGTTATTTAAAAAGGTACTCACTGTTACTAGATATGTTTTACTGTCACTTGATATATGATTACCATTATCGGAATTTGGATTACATGATTTGATAAGAATTAAAATGCCCTGTACTATTTTGAAAATGCTTCCACGTGAATATTTACTGTTTTCAAAGAAATATATAAATGGGAGGAGACTATGAAGGATCCCGTAACTAACGGCGGGTTCGTTACATCTGGTGTACCTTGTATTTATTAATTACCGAGTACAGTTATAGCTCTCACTAGTGGGAAGGTAGAACTAGCATACAATTATAGTTTTCCCTCGAGTAGGGACCTACAGTTATATTTGACTCCTTTTATGATGGGGTCCACACAGTGATACAANAAATTGAATTTGTATTGTTAAAGAAATTTGGAGAAACTCTCATGAGCGGAGCTCTAACATGGTATTCACTATTACCCGAGCATTCTATAGATTCCTTTGAGATTATAATACCCTATATATTAATAAGGGCATATAAGTCTTTAACTAAAGCTTTATAAAAAAAAGAGGATAATAGGAAAATGGGCTAAGCCCACTAGAAAGAGAAAATAGAAAAGGGAAAAAAAAATGGGGAAAAAGGGGACGCAGCAAGCGGCTGCTAAAGAAAACAGAAGCTAAGCCTTAAGAAAGAGAAAAAAACCATAGAGGAGGAAACAAAAGAGAAGAAGAAGAATAAGAAGAAGAAGAAGGAGAAGAAGAAGAAGAAGAAGAAAGAGGCTGGAACCAAACCGTGGAAAATGTTAAATACGTACTGGTTCTTACGGGTAATACTCGAATTTCTCATATGGGTTCTTTTCTTCTGGTAATTCTTTTTATCTCGTTTATATATTTGAAGGGTTTCACAGGGTATAAGAAATTTAATAGCAATAACAATTATTCTGGGCAAACTAGGCAATCGGAAGTTGGCTCAATGCTACTATAGGATAAATTTACTTGGAAAAAGAAGGGTAGTGATGTACTTATACTTAAACTAGTCTCATTATATATTATCTTTGTTAGGGTAAATTAAGTTATGGTACAAAGATTGAATTTTGGTTTTTAACTGTATTGCAATGGATAATATTGAATATGGGTTTCTGTCGAGAACTAATCTAGTTCATAAAGGATATATGATTCAGGAAAGAGGAATTTGCAGAGAAATATTTTATTAGAGCCATACGTAGTCTAACAACTGATAATTTAGGTGAAACCAAGACGTGGGTTATCATAAAAGTAATCTGCTAATGCTTAACTTTATGAATGATAGAATTAGTGGGTGGTGATACTACACTTTAAAATGATTTATAGATTCTATACGAGCTGAGCAATTTGGATTTGACTGGAAGTTAAGCTTTCTTTAATTGGCATCAAGAGGTGAGTAGTAACCTTACCATAATTTGGGTTTCTACAACTAGGATGATTTACATATGATTTTAATATGAACATTTTACCGACTGTTTTGAATTTGCACGTGGGACACGTCCTTTACTTGATATGGTACTGAATAGTTTACTTGAGACGTTTGCAGTTATTTAAAAAGGTACTCACTGTTACTAGATATGTTTTACTGTCACTTGATATATGATTACCATTATCGGAATTTGGATTACATGATTTGATAAGAATTAAAATGCCCTGTACTATTTTGAAAATGCTTCCACGTGAATATTTACTGTTTTCAAAGAAATATATAAATGGGAGGAGACTATGAAGGATCCCGTAACTAACGGCGGGTTCGTTACATCTGGTGTACCTTGTATTTATTAATTACCGAGTACAGTTATAGCTCTCACTAGTGGGAAGGTAGAACTAGCATACAATTATAGTTTTCCCTCGAGTAGGGACCTACAGTTATATTTGACTCCTTTTATGATGGGGTCCACACAGTGATACAAATTACATGATCCTTTCTTGGAAAACTACCAAATATAAAGATTTGCTATGAGAAAGTGTTTACTGAGTTTATTACGGATTTTTTAAATTGATTTATGTTACAGGAAGCATATGAAAAGACGGGTTACATTTACCGTTTTAGAAAGGGCATTCTTATGATATTTTCTATTTGATATACTAGCATGTTTTCTGATTTGTCCCCAATTAAAAATAGTTGTGGTTAAGTATTATTACTCACTGAGATAGCGACTCACTCCCCGCTATTATTTTTATAGAGACAACAGTAAACGCATGCGAGAATTCTGTTAGTTAGAGTACACGAGTTGACAATTCCTGGTGAGCCCCGCATTTATTCGCGTGGGCAAAGATTGTTATTTATATGTTATAGTCTCTTTCTTAAAACTCTTAGAGTCACTCCATAGTCATTTTTATGAGTGTCATAAATATTCTTTTATTGATATAGACTTGTGACCCGTATTAGACTTTCCTATCGTATACTTGGAGATGAAGTTAGTATTATTGTGTTGGAAATACTTCGCGAATGAGGATTATAACTTGTTTTGTCGATATAGGTTGGTTGTGTTGTTTATTTCTAAGACATATTTATTTTTGGATAGTCCTAAAACAGGAAAAACTCTGTCCGATTTTCTATAAATTACTGATGAGGCTTACTTGGGAGTACTTGCTCCTAAGCGCCGGTCATGATCCTAAATTGGGTCATGACAAAGTTGGTATCAGAGCCCTAGGTTATTCCTATAATTAATGGAGCCTACGTTAGTACTAGAATCTCAATTATGGTTATGTAGCCGGCCATTCCCATAATCGTGATTCTGCGAGGATGTGATAGGATGTGTCTTTTCTTCTTTCTTGTTCCTCTGTACGTGTGTGGAGATTAGGGTCAAATAACCGAATATCACTTTTTATCTTGTTTCTGTATGGCACAGACTAGTTATTCAATAATAGAGTTTGGCTAGAGGTTTAAGGACATTAAATTGCTGCCATTGGATAACAACTGTCTCCCAGCAAAGGAAAGCAATAGAAAAATAAGCAAGACCAATGAAAAGATTGTTGTGCCACAATGAGGGGCTTTCATACCGCTAAAATATGTAATAATATCCACTCTTGAATTAAGTACTAGACCACAACTATGGCTAGGATATTAGTATCATTGAGGTTCTTACTTCCATGTAGAGAATAATTAAGAGCTTGATAGATATAATTGATAGACAAGACAAAAAAACGGGTAATAGATTAGGGATATAAAAGCTTTAGGCATTCAATACTAAGATCGTCTGGAGCAGAGATGTATTCTTAATATAGTTACTAAAAATTGAAACCACAAAGTTTACTTTTTCTGACACTTTAATCATCCTTAAAAGTTTTGGTGAAATACTTAAAGCATTATAAGCTCTAAAATATTCCTGCGAGAGGCATGTGGAGCTAGCAACTTATCACCTGGAGTATATGACGAATATATGGAATGGAACCATATTATTAGGGACGCGGTTAGGAGTGACACAACTGACTTAGAAATAAGTTCAGTAAACTTTTTATGAATCATTTCCTTCTCGACAGTCGAAAGCGCAAACGTAATAGGTACTTAAGAAATTAATTCAGACGATAGATGTACTGACATGTGACACCAGACTTTATCAACTGGCTAGGTACGTGATGCCTTAGGATTATAGGCTTGTCTAATGGTTGGTTAACCGTTTAAACAAAGAATACTCTCACATATGAAGACTCTGACTTATTCTGTGAAAGTTGAACTTGCTGAAAAAAAATAATTAAGAACTGGATGTGATTGGCATGCAACTAAAAATTCATTTAAGAAGGTGGAGACTAGGAAATCTCGCAATATAAATTTATTTTTCTTATACGACGAAGAGTTACATAAATAACATCTTAAGATATTATGGTATCCTTTAATAGTTGATACTTTTATGGAAGAATCTTGTACAGTTGAAACTTTGTATTAAGCTTATTAGATTCAAGTCGAGAGAGAGGATACCCTATCTAGCCAAATTGTACTTGACCTTGTTAATTTGACATGCTTATATGTGTGGCTGGTTATTATCTTATTACATTACCTTTTATTACCATGAGAAGGTAGTAAGATTGATATATCTAGCAAACCTAATTGTAAAAAAAAGAAGAAGAATAAGAAGAAGAAGAAGAAGAAGAAGAAGAAGAAGAAGAAGAAGAAGGAATCATATCCCAGTGATAGTCGAGGTTATATCATTTAAGAAGGCTCTACAATTATTGAATAAGAGTGGTTAGGATCTCGTAACTTTCGTAAAGAGATCCAAGAGATGTGAAACTTAGGTTGAAAAATAAAAGTATCATAGTGAGATATTTTTCAGGACTACCTCGAATAAGAGAAATAGACTTCAGTATTGATTTGACACCTGGCACGTAAACCATATCATATGGCACCAATAAAATTGAGAGAGCTAATGAACAATTGCGAGACTTATTGGATACGGATTTTATCATATGGAGTGTTGCGCCATGGGGTACACTAATATTATTTAAAAATAAAAAGGGATAAGTCTTTAAGAATATGCACCAACTACAGATAATTAAATAAGATAACAATATACAACACCTTGTCTTGTATAGATAACTTATTCGATCAGTTACAAGGAGCCATTGATCTTTAGTCTAGTTATCATCAGCTTGGGATAAGAAAGGAAGATATTTCGATATTTTCCTCTAGTACTCGGTACAAACATTATGAGTTACTTGTGATGTCCTTTAGATTGGCTAATGCTCCAATTGCATTGATGTATATAATGAATATGGTGTTTAAAGTTATTTTTGGAAAAAATAAATCATAGTTTTTACTTACTATATTCTGGTATATTCTCGTACCCACGAAGAGTATGAGCATTACTTGAAAAATATGTTAAAGACGTTGCAGGAAAATCAACTTTTTACCAAGTTTTTCAATTAGCTAAATTCAGTGGTATTCATAGGACACATTGTATCTAAGAATGAAAAGATGGTAGCTTCAGAGAATATAGAAGCAGTTCATAAATGGTCGAGACCCATTTCTCCTACAGAGATTGCTTTTGGCTTGACAGGTTACTATAGGCATTTGTGTAGGATTTATCTAGAGTAGAACCACCACTTATCAAGTTAACATAGAAAATCGCTAAATTTCAGTGGATGGAGGAATGTACAATGAGATTCCAGAAACCCAAAGCATATTTGACAATCACACCAAGCATAGTGGTATTTCCTTTTAAGATTTACAGATACTATTTATACGAATAAACCTATAAGAATTATACCTAGCACAAAATCCTGAAGTACATTTAAAACCAATAGAGATATAAATATTTAGCAATGCTGATGGAGGGAACTAGTGAAGATATAATTATACTGTTTTGTATTGTTTGGGAAAGATAAATATTATAGCTTATGCAAAAAAATAAATATGGGTGATTTGGCACATATAGCTCCTGTAAAGATATTTCTGGACAAAGATATGCATAGACTAGAGGGTACATGTATTAGATTCAATGTTACAAAAATAAAATTCAAAGACATTATTAGCTATTGGTCAAGTCTGATGTAGAGTGTATGAAGGCTAGCCAATACGAGGATGAGCGATTGTTTAACTATCAAGATTAGCTTCTAGTTAGTAAAAGCAAGGATATGACTGTTAATAGTGAGGGTATTCTCTGACTAGATAATTAATTATGTGTAGCAAACACATATGGGTTGATATAGACTATCCGTGATGAAGCTCACAACTCTAGATACACTGTATATCTCAGGTCTATAAGATGGACCATGACTATAAAAAAAATATTTGGTTGGAAAAGATAGAAGGAAAAAAGAAAATTCGTTAACTTTGTTTCTAACTATTTGACATGTCAGCATGTTAAGGAAAGCACTTGCGACTCACAGGCCCAATACAACAACTCAAGATTCTGAAGTAAAAATATAATAGAATTATAATACATTATATGACTAAATTACTCAAACCATTAGAGTTATGATTATATATGGGAAAGTTATAAATTGGCTTACAAGTAGGCACATTTCTTGCTATTCAAAACCTCTTATAGTGAGGTAAAATATGCACAGATATACATAAACAGAAAATTATCTGACTCAATAGAGATCTGTGGTTCATCATCTCTAATAGAGGATCACATTCACTTCACGATTTAAAAACCTTTTTAAGAAACGTTGGGTACTGGAGTAGATCTTAGTACTAGATTTTATCGCACGCAAACGTAAAGTCCGAATGTTCTATACAGATCTTGAAAGATATGTTGAGAGCTTGCATTCTTGAGTTTAAAAGTAGTTGGGACACTTATCTACCTTTAGCTGAATTTTCTTATAACAATAGTTTCCAGTCCAGTATTCAGATGGCACCATACGAAGTATTATATGGTAGAAGATGACGTTCTCCTATCGGAGGGTTTGATGCTGGTTAGACTAAATTATTGGGACCTGACTTAGTACAAGAAACTATTGACAAGACCCAATTGATCGGCTGATATTGCTCACAGTTCAAAGCCGACAAAAATCTTATGCGGATAAGAGAAGAAGAGACTTAGTATTTATAATTGGGGGACAATGTTTCTACGAGTCTCTACTATGAAGGGCGTGATGTGATTCAAAAAAAAAGAGCTAAGTTGAGCCCGAAGTTTATAGGTTCGTGCGAGATACTAGATCGAGTGGGAGCTGTGGCTTATCGTTTAGCATTTCCTCCCGAGTTGTCTTTTATTCATCCAGTATTTCACGTCTCAATACTAAGAAAATATATATCAGACTCATCTCAGGTGCTTGAAGCACCTACTATACAACTTGATGAGAAGTTGTCTTACGAGGATGAGCCGATGACTATTGTTGATAGGCAAGTAAGAAAGCTACGTTCAAAAGAAATTATTTTCGTAAAAGTTCTGTGGAGAAACCATATAGTTGAAGAAGCCACATGGGAAGTGGAAGGTACTATGCGAGTCAAGTACCCTCATATATTTAAGTCTACAGGTACGTACTAGAATTAAATTCGGGGACCAAATCTCATAAGGTGGAGAGAATGTAATACCCTATATATTAATAAGGGCATATAAATTTTTAACTAAAGTTTAAACAAAAAAGAAAGGATAATAGGAAAATGGGCTAAGCCCACTAGAAAGAGAAAAGGGAAAAGGGAAAAAAGGGAAAAAGAGGACGCAACAAGTGGCTGCTAAAGAAAACAGAAGCTACGCATTAAGAAAGAAAGAAAAAAACCATAGAGGAGGAAACAAAGGAGAAGAAGAAGAAGAAGAAGAAGAAGAAGAAGAAAGAGGCTGGAATCAAATCTTGGGAAATTTTAAATACGCACTGGTTCTTACGGGTAATACTCGAACTTTTCATCTGGGTTCTTTTCTTCTGGCAATTCTTTTTATCTCATTTATATATTTGAAGGGCTTCACAAGGTATAAGAAATTTAATAGCAATAAGATTATTCTGGGCAAACTAAGCAATTGGAAGTTGGCTCAATGCTACTGTAGGATAAATTCACTTGGAAAAAGAAGGGTAGTGATGTATTTGTACTTAAACTAGTCTCATTATATATTATCTTTGTTAGGGTAAATTAAATTATGGTACAAGGATTGAGTTTTAATTTTTAACTGTATTGCAATGGAGAATATTGAATATGGGTTTTCGTGGAGAACTAATCTAGTTCATAAAGGATATATGATTCAAGAAAGAGGAATTTGTAGAGAAATATTTTATTAGAGCCATACGTAGTCTAACAACTGATAATTTAGGTAAAACCAAGACGTGGGTTATCATAAAAGTAATCTGCTAATACTTAACTTTATGAATTATAGAATTAGTGGGTGGTGACACTAAGCTTTAAAATGATTTATAGATTCGTATACGAGCTGAGCAATTTGGATTTGACTGGATGTTAAGCTTTCTTTAATTGGCATCAAGAGGTGAGTAGTAACCTTACCACAATTTGGGTTTCTACAACTAGCATGATTTACATATGAACATGTTACTGACTGTTTTGAATTTGCATGTGGGACAAGTTCTTTACTTGATATGGTACTGAATAGTTTACTTGAGATATTTACAGTTATTTAAAAAGGTACTCACTGTTACTAGATATGTTTTACTTTCACTTGAGATATGATTACCATTACTGGAATTTGGATTACATGATTTGATAAGAATTGAAATGCTTTATACTATTTTGAAAATGCTTCCACGTGGATATTTACTATTTACAAAGAAAAGTATAAATGGGAGGAGACTNCATAAGGTGGAGAGAATGTAATACCCTATATATTAATAAGGGCATATAAATTTTTAACTAAAGTTTAAACAAAAAAGAAAGGATAATAGGAAAATGGGCTAAGCCCACTAGAAAGAGAAAAGGGAAAAGGAAAAAAAGGGAAAAAGAGGACGCAACAAGTGGCTGCTAAAGAAAACAGAAGCTACGCATTAAGAAAGAAAGAAAAAAACCATAGAGGAGGAAACAAAGGAGAAGAAGAAGAAGAAGAAGAAGAAGAAGAAGAAGAAGAAAGAGGCTGGAATCAAATCTTGGGAAATTTTAAATACGCACTGGTTCTTACGGGTAATACTCGAACTTTTCATCTGGGTTCTTTTCTTCTGGCAATTCTTTTTATCTCATTTATATATTTGAAGGGCTTCACAAGGTATAAGAAATTTAATAGCAATAAGATTATTCTGGGCAAACTAAGCAATTGGAAGTTGGCTCAATGCTACTGTAGGATAAATTCACTTGGAAAAAGAAGGGTAGTGATGTATTTGTACTTAAACTAGTCTCATTATATATTATCTTTGTTAGGGTAAATTAAATTATGGTACAAGGATTGAGTTTTAATTTTTAACTGTATTGCAATGGAGAATATTGAATATGGGTTTTCGTGGAGAACTAATCTAGTTCATAAAGGATATATGATTCAAGAAAGAGGAATTTGTAGAGAAATATTTTATTAGAGCCATACGTAGTCTAACAACTGATAATTTAGGTAAAACCAAGACGTGG
Source organism: Nicotiana otophora (assembly GCA_000715115.1). Lineage (NCBI taxonomy): Eukaryota > Viridiplantae > Streptophyta > Magnoliopsida > Solanales > Solanaceae > Nicotiana > Nicotiana otophora. The sequence continues at coordinate 20,893 of AWOL01S0079788.1, read as the reverse complement.
GTTATCATAAAAGTAATCTGCTAATACTTAACTTTATGAATTATAGANTTTTGAAAATGCTTCCACGTGGATATTTACTATTTACAAAGAAAAGTATAAATGGGAGGAGACTTTGAAGGATCCCGTAGCTAACAACGAGTTCGTTAGACCTGGTGCACCTTGTATTTACCGATTATCGAGTACAGTTATAGCCCTCACTAGTGGGAAGGTAGAACTAGCATACAATTATAGTTTTCCCTCGAGTAGGGACCTACCGTTATATTTGACTCCTTTTACGAAGGGGTCCACACAGTGATACAGATTACATGATCCTTTCTTGAAAACCTACCAAAGATAAAGATTTGCTATGAGAAAGTGTTTACTGTGTTTATTATCAATTTGTTAAATTAATTTCTGATACAGGAAACACATGAAAAGACAGATTACATTTACCGTTTTAGAAAGGGCATTCTTATGATACTTTCTGTTTGATATACTAGTATGTTTTCTGACTTTTTCCCAATTAAAATAGTTGTGGTTAAGTATTATTACTCACTGAGCTAGCGACTTACTCCCTGCTATTATTTTTACATAGACAGTAGTAGACGCAAGTGAGAATTTTGTTAGTTAGAGTACACGAGTTGACAATTCCTGGTGAGCCCCGCATTTATTCGCGTGGGAAAAGATTGTTATTTATATGTTATAGTATCTTTCTTAAAACTCTTAGAGTCGCTCCATAGTCAATTTTATGAGTGTCATAAATATTCTTTTATTGATATAGACTTGTGACTCGTATTAGATTTCCTATCGTATACTTGGAGATGAAGTTAAAATTACTGTGTTGGAAATACTTCACGAATAGGGATTATAACTTGTTTGGTCGATATAGGTTGGCTGTGTTGTTGATTTCTAAGACATGTTTATTTTTGGATAGTCCTAAAACAAGAGAAATTCTATCCGATTTTCTGTAAATTACCGATGAGGCTTACTTGGGAGCACTTGCTCCTAAGCACCGGTCATGATCCTAAATTGGGTTGTGACATAGATGCTCGCGGATTCTTTCATCAAGGTTCATGCCGGGGCCAGAAAAGTACAAGCCCGAAAGACCGACATATTCAGGATCGCACAGGGAGAATCTGAATTATTACGACAGTTCGTTACCCGATTCCAGAAAGAAAGAATATTGCTCCCGGCTGTCCCGGATGAATGGGCACCTGAAGCATTCACCAAAGGATTGAATCCGAGAAGCTCAGGCGCTTCCCGGAAGCTGAAGGAGAGCCTTTTTGAGTTGCAAGTAACAACTTGGGCAGATGTCCACAACCGGTACGAGTCAAAGATAAGGATCGAATATGATCAGGTCGGTTCTACATCATCGGCCAAGGGACGGGAGAAGAGCAGAGAAAAGTCAAAGGATGACTACGATGCGGATAGATGGACTTCGAGGGGCTAGTTTTTGCCTTACGAGCGGACCGAAGGCCGTGGCAGAAACTTTCGGGCAGCAAACAAGTTCACCGTTGACAGAGGGACCGATCGTGGTCGGAACAATAGATCGCTTTAGGATAAAGAGACGTCGGGATCTCAGGATCCTTCTTACCACAAGTTATCGGAATATAACTTCAACGTCAGTATAGAAGAGTTGGTGTCAGCCATGATAAACATTAAAGAGGTACGATTCTCGAGACCTATGAGATCCGATTCCAGCCAGAGGGATCCCAACTTATGGTGTGAATATCACGGGATGAACGACCACCAAACAGGGGACTGCCGACACCTCCAGGAAGAGGTGGCAACACTATTGAAGAACGGTCACCACAGAGAATTCTTGAGTGATCGAGCTAAGAACAATTATGGTCATAACAGAGACAACACGGAACCTTCAAAAGCAGGAGAAGAACCCCCACACCAAACGATCAATATGATCTTCGGAGGGAATGAGATTAACGGGGTCACCTTTTCCGAAGCGAAGAAGACAGAAGTATCAATAACGCATAGTAAAAGACTCCGAGAAGACGATATCACTTTCACGGAGGAGGACGCTGACGGATTGCTGTTACCACACAACGATGCACTAGTAATTTATTTAAATGTGTTAGATTTTAAGATTAAGCGTGTTCTAGTGGATCGAGGAAGTTCAGCTAATATCATACAATGGAGAGTATTGGAGCAAGCTAAACTCACCAGAAGCATTATTTTAGCAACAAAGCTCCTCGCTGGATTCAACCTTGCGAGCGTGACGACCCGAGGAAAGATTTTGCTGCTCACAAATGCTGAATGAGTAATGAAAACAACTCTCTTTGAAGTACTAGATGGTGACATGGGATAAAATATCATCCTGGGAAGGCCATGGTTGCACAAGATGAAAGCTGTACCCTCAACATATCACCAATTGCTGAAGTTTCCAATGTCCGAAAGAATCAAGCAGATAAGAGGTGATCAACCAACAATAAGAGAGATGAATACAATTTTGGTTTCTAGTAGCAAAGAGAAGGAGCACATGACATAGAAATTATAGGAACCTGCACCTATTCCCGACCTAGAAGAAGTTAGCCCAGGAGCATAGTCATCAGAACGTTATCAGGTGCCGAGATATTTCCAAGTTCCAGAAGATACGGATGCAACGAAGTCCACGACAGAGGAACTAGAGCAAGTTGCATTGTTTGAAGAATTCCCAGAAAGAAAATTCCATTTGGGGACAAGACTACACCCAGAGCTCAGGTTCGGTTTTATTGAATTCCTTAAATTTAATGCCGATTATTTTGCATGGTCGCACGAGGATATGATAGGTATCCCGACGGAAGTAGCCATGCACAAGCTGAGTTTGGATCCCAACGTGCCTCCGATAAGACAAAAAAATGCCCTATTGCCGAGGCTAGAAATAAATTCGTCAAAGAAGAGGTAACCCGCTTGCTTAATATCGGTTCGATCTGAGAGGTAAGATATCCAGACTGGCTAGCCAATGTAGTAGTAGTTCCAAATAAGAACAATAAATTTCCCATGTATGTAGACTATAAAGACCTTAATAAGGCGTGCCCGCAAGACTCATTCCCACTTACAAATATCGATCAAACGATTGATGCCACGGCCGTGCACTAGTTAATGAGTTTCCTCGATGCTTGTTTTGGGTACAACCAAATCAAGATGAACCCGGAAGATCAGGAAAAGACTTCGTTTATAATGAATTTCGGTACATATTGTTACAATGTGATGCCTTTCGGGTTGAAAAATACCGGAGCCACTTATCAATGGCTCATAAATAAGATGCTTGAAAAGCAAATAGGAAAGACTGTGAAAGTTTAAATAGACGATATGCTCGTTAAGTCTTTGAATGTAGGTGACCACCTTAAGCATTTGCAAGAAATATTCGACATCCTGAGGAAGCATAACATGAAAATGAATCCCGAGAAGTGCGCGTTCGAGTTCAGTTCTGGTAAGTTTCTGGGATTTTTGGTCTCACAAAGGGGAATTGAAGTAAACTCCGATAAAATCAATGCCATAGATGATATCCCGTGTCAATTGTCGAATGCAAAAGAAGTCTAAAGGCTCACAGGAAGATTAGCAGCTTTGAGCATGTTCATTTCCCGGTCGTCGGAAAAATATCATCGCTTCTTCACACTGCTCAAAAAGTAAAATAATTTCAAATAGACACCGGAGTTCCAGTAGGCTCTGAGGAACCTGAAGTACTTATCAAGCCCTCCATTGCTCTCAAAACTAAAAGAAGGTGAAATATTTCTAGTCTACCTCGCGGTTTTAGAAGTTGCGGTAAGTGCAGTTTTAGTCCGGGAGGACGAAGGTACGCAATTTCCCATTTATTACATTAGCAAAATTCTAACGGGAGCAGAAACTCGCTACCCACATTTGGAAAAACTAACTTAGCTCTCGTAGTCTCCGCTCGAAAGCTGAGGCCCTACTTCCAATGCCACCCGATTGCTGTGTTGACTACTGTTCCTTTGCAAAACATCCTCCATAAACCCGAGATCTCAGGCAGATTGGCCAAATGGGCCATCTAAATGAGTGAGTTCAACATAGAATATAAACTAAGGACTACAATTAAGTCACAAGTCTTGGCTGACTTCGTGACCGATTTCAGTCCGGTACTACTGCCTCTGGCAACCAAATAGGCAGTAATGGTGTCAGAATCGACATCGGGGATTTGGACCTTATTTACAAATAGAGCTTCTAATGTAAAAGGGTGCGGACTCGGAATAGTCTTAATCACGCCTTCGGGGGAAGCCTTAAGGAAAGCCATCAGAATGATCCCTTTAACTAACAATGAAGCAGAGTACGAAGCTTTGATTGCAGGGCTTGAATTAGCCCTGGGACTTGATTCTGAGGTTATTGAAATCAAATATGACTCGCAGCTGGTGATAAATCAGGTCTACGGGATCTTTGATACCAAAGAAGAACGTATACAACAATACATGGTAAAGGTCCATGCTCTTTTGGCACGATTCCGGGAATGGTCATTTACTCATATCCTGAGGGAGGATAAGAAAGAGCCAGATGCATTAGCAAACTTAGGATCATCGACAAAAATAAAGGGATCAGAGTCCGGGACGGTAGTGCAGCTGATGAACTCAGTCCTAGATATAGATGGTTACTATGAGGTAAATTCGAGTAGTCTGGTCTGGACTGGAGAAATGAAATAATCGACTATCTCGAGCACGGGAAGTTGCCCGAAGATCCCAAAGCATCACGGGCGTTACGCGCCAAAGCTGCACGTTATAGCTTCAAGAAAGGCCAATTATATAGAAAATGCTTCCAAGGCCAGTGACGAGTGTCTGGAATGTATAAAATTTAAACACGTACTCTGTAAAATTATAGTATAGAAAGATATCGAACCCACAAAGATTGGTTTATCAATTCTACAGACGTTTCTTGTTTTAATTACTATTTGAGAAAACCAGGAACAATTGAGTTGTGAATTAACTAAATAAAAATGCATGAATAGAGCAATAGAAAATATTTTATTTTTCAAAAATATAATAAAAAGGTGTTGGGATCATAACTTCACTTATATTTCTATTATATAATAGATAAAATTATCCTTCAATTTCTATTTCTCACAAATGTATAAATGCCTCTCACTATTACATTTATATATTATTACTTAAGTTGAACAATTAATTACAATCCTCTCGGTTATACAGATTAATCGTCAAAATAGTAATATTAAAGAGCTAGAAATATATGCTTAAACTAAAACTTGCTCTTTTTAGTAAATCCTTTTCGGTTACTCTACTTGTTATAACCGATTACTATAATATTTGCCTCTTTCGATTACAAATAAGTGTAGAACCAATTTTAAAATATAAGAGTTAGATGACACTAAATAAAAGTTAACATCTATCAATATCAAAATTAACTATATTACTCTTCCGCCTCTTTCGATTACAGAATTAGTATGAAGTTAATATGTAGTATGAAATAGATAGATGTTAACAAATTAAATAACACCTAACTATAAAGCAGATAAACTTTAAATGAAAAAAACTTTAGTTCAAACATGTGAAATTGAGGGATAATATCTACTATTATATAGAAATATTAAGATCCATCATTCTCCCAACACAAGAAAAGTTACTCCATAATGGAGTTAGTATTGACAACGAAAATATTCTATAACGACCCGACCGGTCGTTTTGAGTTCTAGCGCATCATTCGACAGTTTGAGGCCATGAGTAGATTCACTTCGTATATTATGACTTGTACGTGTGGTCGAAATTGAAATTCGGGAAGTTCGGAGTTGATTTGGAGAGCAAATTCTAAATTCAGAAGCTTTAAGTTGGAGGAATTGACTAAGGGTTGATTTTGAGTAAATGACCTCAGAATCGGGATTTGAAGGTTCCAACAGGTTTGTATGATGATTTTTGACTTGGGCGTATGTCTCGATCAGGTTTTGGATGACCCGGAAGTATTTCGGTGCTTATTACGGAAGGTTGGCATTTGGAAGAATTTCATAAATTTGGGTTGAAGTGCATTTCAATGTTATCGATGTCCGTTTGGAATTCCAAGTCTAGGAATAGCTCCATATGATGATTTTGGCCTTAGGAGCGCGTCCGAAAGTGGATTTGGAGGTCCGTAGGTTATTTTAGGGTCATTTGGCGAAAGTTGGAAATTTGGATAATTTTGAGAAGTTTGACAGGGAGTGGACTTTTTGATATCGGGGTCGGATTTCGATTCTGGAAGTTGGACAATAGGACGTGATTTGATAGGTTTCGACATCCATTGTAGAAGTTTGAAGTTTCAAAGTTTATTAAGTTTGAATTGGAGGGTAATTTGTATTTTAGCATTGTTTGATTTAAGTTAAAGGCTCGACTAAGTTCGTATGATGTTTTAAGACTTGTTGGTATGTTTGGTTGGGGTCCCGGGGGCCTCGGGTGAGTTTCAAATGCTTAACGGATCGATTTTAGAACTAAGGGAATGCTAGGAATTTTTGGTTGCTGGTGGAATCGCACCTGCGGAAAAAGGGCCGCAGGTGCGACGCCGCAAAAGTGGCAAGGCAAGCGCAGAAGCGGAGGTTGGCCAAAAGCCTGGGGCTGCATAAGCAGGCACAAATGCGCAGGTGCGCGAGCGTAGATGCACATGAGGATCGCGGAAGCGGAAGCGCAGATGCGCTGCATGGGGCGCAGATGCAGGGACTGTTGGGCCGAGCTTGAACCACACATGCGATGGAATTTAAGCAGGTGCCGAGCCACATGAGTGACTATTGGACCACAGAAGCGGAAATCGTGGCTGGGCAGTGAGGGTTCTTTAAGAACGGGGTTTTGGCTCATTTTCTTCTATTCTCTCTTGATTGGGCGATTTTTGGAGATCTTCAAGTGGGGTTTTTTTTTTGTTTTTATCATTTATGCCAAGGTAAGTTATTCCCATCCATTGCAAGATAAATACATGGTTTTTATATGGATTCAAGTATGAAAATTTGTAGAAATTTGGGATTTTGAAGAAAAATCTAGAATTATATTTTTGGATTTTGACAACGAATTTGGGCATGGAATTGAGAATAAATCATATATTTGAGTTCATGATGTGATGAGTAGAGACTACCTCCAGAATGTTTCGAAATTCGGGCACGTGGGCACGAGGGTGATTTTTATCGGCTTTTTGAGCGGAGTTGAAAATTGTTGTAAATTGAATTATAATGAGTATTAGAGTACATATTACGGATTTGCACATTTATTTACTTGTTTTGGAGCGATGAGCATCGGTTTGAGTTGTTGGAAAGGCTTTGGAGTTGATTATGAAATTTCGGAGTGAGGTAAGTCTCTTTTCTAACCTTGTAAGAGGAAATTAACCCCATAGGTGAATTGAATTAAAATGTGCTTCTATTTGTGGGGGCTACGTACGCACGAGGTGACGAGAGTCCGTACGTAGCTATTAATTATGCTATTGTCCGGGTAGTCTAGGACCCATATCATGTATACTTACAATGTTTGTACCCTACTTGTTAACTTAATTGCTTAAGTCTTTTGAAACCTGATAAAAGAATTAAATTTCACTTATTTGAAGTTGTGAATGGAACACTTGACTGTGATTAAGAATTTGGGTTTTCCGTAAAATATTTTCTATTTGTGGAGTGGGCCGAATGCCTCGGTAGAAGATAGATGCCTCTATAGTTCGTGTCGTTTGACCCTCGACAGTGTAATATTTAAATATTATATTGGATAGGGCCGTTCGACCTCGGCATAATTTGCGCATGATAAATCTTTGGAACCAATTATAATTGATATTGCTTCTTTGGCTTGAGATATAAATTGTTAAATAATGAGAATAAATTTGAAAACAAAAATTCTGTTAATAAAAGAATTGTCCACTCACTTCTTGTTATAAAGTTTACAACTGTTTCATACAATCCATGCTTAAGTATAATATCTGTATTTATTGTTAGCCCATAGTAAGTGTCAGAGTCGACCCCTCGTCACTGCTTCTTCGAGGTTAGACTAGATACATACTGGGTACGCATTGATTTACGTACTCATACTACACTTGCTGCACATTTTTGTGCAGGTACATATATGTCTAGTGGCCTTGTGGGCGCAGAGGCGCGGTTATTGCAGGAACTTAGGTGAGCTGCATTCTATATTACGATCTGCAGCTACCGGAGTCTTCTTCAGAGTTATTTATATATTTCCTGTCTAATTGGTATTCCGAACATATGCTGTATTTTATTTTACTCCCTAGTTAATGCTCATGCACTTGTGACACCGGGCTTTGGGAGTGGTTATGGGTTGTTCAGTATTTTAGTTGCGGAAATATTATCATTTACTTCGTAAGTCCTATCTTTTACTATTTAATTGAAGGAAATTACGATTTGAAAATACTAAAAGAAGTAATTAAGTTAATTAATTATCGTTGGCTTTCCTGACAATGGTGTTAGGCGCCATCACGACCTTTAAAGGATTTTGGGTCTTGACAACATGGTATCAGAGCACTAATTCACTTAGGTCTCACGAGTCATGAGCGAGTCTAGTAGAGTCTTGCGGATCGGTACAGAGACCTCTGTACTTATCTTCGAGAGGCTACAGGATTGTTAGGAGAACTTCCCTTTTTGATTCCTCATCGTGCGATTTTATTCCTTTGAGGCTTATGCCTTTATTACCTTCCTATTCAATATTATGCGACTTGAAGCGCTTATTATAAATTGGGAATCGAGGAATTTTAATGGTACTACAGATGTGGTGCAGGATGTTTCTCCCTGCGTATTTGATTGGACTATTGTCGTCGCCTTACGGAAGGCCGTTCTGTAGTTGCAGCTTAGTATCAGTATTACCTAAGGTTTTGAGATTTGGCATTGATTGTTATAACAATTCGTGCGTTTCTATCGTACAGTGTTTGAGTAATGGTAGGATACTTGTCTATGTGTAGGGGCAATGAATGATTTGGAAGGAGGTTTTTCTCAATGCATGATTCAAAGGTTTAGTGTTTTATTTCCAGCGGAGGAAAGGCAATCAGACTAAGAATGTTCAGGTTTGGGTTGATGGAGTAACGAGACTTGGTATTTTTGAACGTGGTGGAATTTTCATCTGTGATGTGGTGTCATTGTCTTTGTTCAATGCGTTAAGTTCACCGGTGTTATGGTCTTTTTTAATTTGCCTTCGGGGCAGGGTACTATGAAATGGTGTCGGGGAAGCGACTGTCAGAGATCGTGGTGTGCAGTGGTTCAGAATTGAATCGGTGTTCCTAACGTTGATGGCCCGAGAAGGATGATCTTCAGAGAGGTTTAGAGTGGTAGTGATCTATTGGTTCAAGTGCTACAGATATGGATTTAATTTAAGGCCACGTTTGGGCATTTATGAGGAAGGGCATGTGAGAGGTGTCTTGTAGTGGTTAAATTTCTAGCAGGCTAAGTGTGAGAAGCAGAAGTCGAGTAGTTGCTTAAAAGAGAGGGTTTGACCAAAGTGGGAGAGTGGCAGAGTAGCATATGGGTTCTGTGGTAGGATATTTGCACGCCTTGAGGAAAGTTTAGAGTGATTTGGGGTTCATGGTGGCCAATGACTAAGTCTACAGGCTTAATTTGGAATATTGGCTTCTATACGGAGAAAGGTTGGATACGACGGAAAATNCTGTGATGTGGTGTCATTGTCTTTGTTCAATGCGTTAAGTTCACCGGTGTTATGGTCTTTTTTAATTTGCCTTCGGGGCAGGGTACTATGAAATGGTGTCGGGGAAGCGACTGTCAGAGATCGCGGTGTGCAATGGTTCAGAATTGAATCGGTGTTCCTAACGTTGATGGCCCGAGAAGGATGATCTTCAGAGAGGTTTAGAGTGGTAGTGATCTATTGGTTCAAGTGCTACAGATATGGATTTAATTTAAGGCCACGTTTGGGCATTTATGAGGAAGGGCATGTGAGAGGTGTCTTGTAGTGGTTAAATTTCTAGCAGGCTAAGTGTGAGAAGCAGAAGTCGAGTAGTTGCTTAAAAGAGAGGGTTTGACCAAAGTGGGAGAGTGGCAGAGTAGCATATGGGTTCTGTGGTAGGATA
>AWOL01S0079788.1:0-10835 GCA_000715115.1 Nicotiana otophora | reverse complement strand
ACGAGTCATGAGCGAGTCTAGTAGAGTCTTGCGGATCGGTACAGAGACCTCTGTACTTATCTTCGAGAGGCTACAGGATTGTTAGGAGAACTTCCCTTTTTGATTCCTCATCGTGCGATTTTATTCCTTTGAGGCTTATGCCTTTATTACCTTCCTATTCAATATTATGCGACTTGAAGCGCTTATTATAAATTGGGAATCGAGGAATTTTAATGGTACTACAGATGTGGTGCAGGATGTTTCTCCCTGCGTATTTGATTGGACTATTGTCGTCGCCTTACGGAAGGCCGTTCTGTAGTTGCAGCTTAGTATCAGTATTACCTAAGGTTTTGAGATTTGGCATTGATTGTTATAACAATTCGTGCGTTTCTATCGTACAGTGTTTGAGTAATGGTAGGATACTTGTCTATGTGTAGGGGCAATGAATGATTTGGAAGGAGGTTTTTCTCAATGCATGATTCAAAGGTTTAGTGTTTTATTTCCAGCGGAGGAAAGGCAATCCGACTAAGAATGTTCAGGTTTGGGTTGATGGAGTAACGAGACTTGGTATTTTTGAACGTGGTGGAATTTTCATCTGTGATGTGGTGTCATTGTCTTTGTTCAATGCGTTAAGTTCACCGGTGTTATGGTCTTTTTTAATTTGCCTTCGGGGCAGGGTATTATGAAATGGTGTCGGGGAAGCGACTGTCAGAGATCGCGGTGTGCAGTGGTTCAGAATTGAATCGGTGTTCCTAACGTTGATGGCCCGAGAAGGATGATCTTCAGAGAGGTTTAGAGTGGTAGTGATCTATTGGTTCAAGTGCTACAGATATGGATTTAATTTAAGGCCACGTTTGGGCATTTATGAGGAAGGGCATGTGAGAGGTGTCTTGTAGTGGTTAAATTTCTAGCAGGCTAAGTGTGAGAAGCAGAAGTCGAGTAGTTGCTTAAAAGAGAGGGTTTGACCAAAGTGGGAGAGTGGCAGAGTAGCATATGGGTTCTGTGGTAGGATATTTGCACGCCTTGAGGAAAGTTTAGAGTGATTTGGGGTTCATGGTGGCCAATGACTAAGTCTACAGGCTTAATTTGGAATATTGGCTTCTATACGGAGAAAGGTTGGATACGACGGAAAATAGTTGCTTGATATGAAGAAGGATACAACATGACTTTGGATTGGAATGTATTGTCACACCTTTAGTTGATGTCCATGAGGAGTGAACAGACTTGTACAACTGGTGAATGAGCATGGGCTCAGGATGGTTTATTGGTTTCGTGGTAATTGTACTCGGTGCAGCATTGTTGGAAGATATCGGCATGGAATTTCCACATGTGGGCTATTTCCGGTGAGCAGGTTAACGGTTGCATGGTGTTGATGAAGCTTCTGCGAAGAATTCTACTGGCTACCTGGTATGAGGTCGATTATGTGAATGTGGCTAGGGATTCAGAGTGTTCATAAAATGGCTAACAGGAATAGTTCGAGGAATTTAGCCGGTCGATTGCGCGAGGTCATGTCAGTAAAGAAGAAGGAATCTTAGTAGGTTCCAGGGTCATGTAATGGTAGCTTCAAGCTAAGTGGGAGAGCCCCATCGCCTACAATTAGATTGCATGGTTGTCTACTTGTGAGCTTTCTGGTTATCGACATATTGGTGGGTTATTACTACTAAGGAAAGAGAACATCAGTGGTGATTTGAGCAAAGGATTTGAGGAATGTATGCTACAATTGGACTTATTGATTCATGCTCAGGCTTTGGGAAGACCCAGGATTTATGCTTCGTGTAGATGTGATGTACAAGAAATGTGATTCAGCCGGGTGCTTCTTTGAGAGGGCGTTCATGTGCTAGCAGAGCCTTGGAGTTTGATCATATTTGGGAACAAGTCAGAGTGGGTAACTCTCAACAATGGTCCTAGTGGATTCAAAAAAATAAAATAATATAAAGTGCGGCGCCTAAGGATTTTGAGTCCGTAGTATGGTTAAGTATCGAGCATTGCAACGGATTACAAAAAAGGGCTTGGAGTGCTCTATGTTATCATCGGTCTGCGGTGTAGCATTGGAGGAATAGGAGAAAATAACTTCAGATTTGTAAAGGAAATATCAGAATGGGTGTACCTGTTGAAGATGCGAATGTGCGCACAAGGAGTGTATCAGATGGTTTGTGGGTTTTGAGACAACGCGGTCTCGTGAAATAGGGTCCTTCTGGATGAGTGCGAATTAGGTTCGTCATGTTTTGAATGGAGCTATTAATATTCCTAAGGCAAGTTCGTAGTAAATTAGAAGAAGTCGGTTTGGTTAGCAATGGTTGAATCGGCATGCTGTGGCAATGATCAGTTCCTTCAAAGTATTAAGTTTTATAGGTGGTTGTGGCGGTAAGTGCGAGGCTTGACGGCCACCGTAATTGATTTTACTTGGAGGCATTCGAGTTATTATGGCCTGTTATGTGTAGACGGATCCCGTAAGGATCATGGTGGTTTAGACCACTACTTGGGGTTGTATTTTCTGCGGTTATGAGAATTCGATCGCGTGTTGCAATGGTTCTCCTAAAATGAGTTAGGTGAAAGGTTGCTATTTGATAGAGTGTATATTCTATTAGTGGATCAGGGGTTATTATGAAATTCTTGCATTCTCACGTATTGTCGTGTTAGATGCAGTGAGCGGCATGAAAATTGGAAGCTGAGGATCAAGGTTGCGGTTCGATGTTAACAAGAATGTCATGAGCTCGGACGAGCAGGAAAGAATTCAGATGGTTAGAATCAGCTGGTATTGTCTTTAGCGTCACCTGAGATTGGTGTCCTGTGTAAAAGGCTTTGTGTACTGATTTGTGGATTCTTGGTTTGCTTTACAACATTAGTGTGGCCGGCGGTATGGATGTGTAGACTTTTTACCTGGTGCAGAAGGTCGTGGGAGTGTATCCCGCGGGAAGATTGTGTAAGTGTGACATGTAGTCACTTAATTGATTAAAGATTGAAATCAAGTATGGAGATTTTTGTACTATCGCTAATGTAAGGGTTTAGGCCTGAAAAAGCGCTCTATTCAGTTGGTTGTGAATTGTGGAAGTTTGTTCCGGATTCGACAGTTGTTCTTACGTGTCATGGGAAAAAGGACCATTGTGGATCCTTGAGAGGTTATTTGCCCAATCATGGTATGATCAAAATTGGTTTGAGGTTCGTTGATGGGTTCAAATGTGGATGTGTACTCTACACCATCCTGGGTGTGTTCATTCAGCATAGCATTCCTTATGGAAGAGTATTGGGGCGTGGGATGTTAATTTCTTCGCCAGCTATTTCATGTAATACTCTATTGTGCCATGTGGGTTATGAGACGACTTGATTATTTGTACAATGTGTTGAGGTCCCGCGTAGCGGTGGTGTTATGTGAGCAGAATGGCTCTCGAGATGCAAATCATATGTCACACCTTAGTTGTGCTTGAGTTTTATAGCGTATGACGCTACCCGTTTCCCCAGGATTTGTATTATGTACTTTGTGTGCTTATGGTTGAGATTCAGGCATTTCGTGAGTATAATCATTAAGGCTCGATGTGTGTCTTCTTTAGATTATTATGTGTGGATCAGGTGGCACGCCGCCACAGGTATGTTGTTTGGAACGGGTGGCACGCCGCCACGGGTATCATGATTGGATCGGGTTGCACGCCGCAACGGTATCATTTGTTTGTCGGGTTGCACGCCGCAACGGTATCATTTGTTGGTCGGGTTGCACGCCGTAACAGTATGACGTTGAGTACAGTTCCCATAGCTATTCTTGTGTGTTTTGTGTCTCATTTCTTGTAACGACCTGACCGGTCATTTTGAGTTCTAGCGCGTCGTTCGGTAGTTTGAGGCCTTGAGTAGTTTCACATTAGGTATTATGACTTGCACGTATGGTCGTAATTGAATTTCGGGATGTTCGGAGTTAGTTTGGGAAGAAAATTCTAATTTTGGAAGCTTTAAGTTGGAAGAATTGACTAAGGTTTGATTTTTGAGTAAACGACTTCGGAATTGGGATTGGAAGGTTCCAACAGGTTCGTATGATGCATTTGGACTTGGGCGTATGTCCGGATCGGGTTTTGGATGACCCGGGAGCATTTCGTCGCCTATTGTGGAAGGTTGGCATTTTGGAAGAATTTCATAAATTTGGATTGAAGTGCATTTCAATGTTATTAATGTCCGTTTGAGATTTAGAGTCTGGAAATAGATCCGTATGGTGATTCTAGTATTGGGAGTGCGTCCGGATCTGGATTTGGAGGTCCGTCGGTCATTTCGGGGTCATTTGGCGAAAATTGGAAATTTGGATAATTTTTGAGAAGTTTGACCGGGAGTGGACTTTTGATATCGGGGTCAGATTCTGATTCCGGAAGTGGGAGTAGGTCCTTAATGTCAATTATTACTCGTGTGCAAAATCTGAGGTCAATCGGAAGCGATTTAGTAGGTTTCGACATCGATTGTAGAAGTTTGAAGTTTCAAAGTTCATTAAGTTTGAATTGGAAGGTGATTCGTAGTTTCAATGTTGTTTGTCATGATTAGAGGCCTCGACTAAGTTCGTAATGTGTTTTGGGATGTGTTGGTATATTTGGTTGAGGTCCCGAGTGCCTCGGGTGGATTTCGGATGATCGACGGATCATGTTTGGACTTGGAAGAAGTGCTAGAGCAGCTGCCTTCTGGGTTAACCGCACCTACAAGGTTTTTGCCGCAGGTGCGGAGCCGCAGAAGCGACCAAAAGGGCGCATATGCAATTTTTGTTGGGAAGTTCTAAGACCGCAGATGCGGTCATCTCGCCGCAAAAGCGAGACTGCACCTGCGGAAGGGAAGGCGCAGAAGCGGAAATAGGCAGCTGGGGGCATCTCCGCAGAAGCGGAATATTTGTCGCACCTAGGGAACGCAGAAGCGGTCAAGTGACCGCAGGTGCGAGAAGTCATTGGGCAGAAGGGTTCTTTAAGAACGGGGATTTGGCCCATTTTCTTCCATTCTCTCTTGGTTGTGCGATTTTTGGAGAGCTTCAAGTGGGGGTGTTTCTTCATCTATGCCAAGGTAAGTTATTCCTATCCATTGTAAGATAAATACATTGTTTTATATAGATTCAAGTATGGAAATTTGTTGAAAATTTGGGGTTTTGGTAGAAAATCTAAAAACTGGTATTTTTGGATTTTGACCAAGAATGTGGGCATGGAATTGAGAATAAATCATATATTTGAGTTCATAATGCTATGGGTAATGTTTATCTTCGAAAAGTTTCGGAATCCGGGTACGTGGGCCCGAGGGTTGCTTTATTGGCTTTTTGAGCGGAGTTGGAAATTTGTCTAAATTGATTGTTATGAGTATTGGAGTATATATTTATTGGTTGGCGCATTGTTTGACTAGTTTGCAGCGACGGGCATCGGTTTGAGGTGTTAGAGGGCTTTGGAGCTGGTTATGGAACTTCGGAGCGAGGTAAGTCTCATGTCTAACTCTGTGAGGGGGAAATCACCCCTAGGTGATATTTATTATTATGTACAACTAGTTGTGGGCGCTACATACGTACGAGGTGACGAGAGTCTGTACGTAGCTAAAGCATGTCTATGTCCGGGTAGACTTAGGACCTAATCCTGTAATAATTGAAATATTTGAATTTGTTCTGCTGGCTTATTTAATTAAAGTTATAACTGAAGTTGATTTAGAAATAAAGGTATTAGGTCAAGCTTTAATACCCTGAGTTGGTTCTAAGGTATTCGATAAATGTAGAGAGATGTACTTATTATTGTGCTCATGTACTTTATTATAAGCACATATCTTGTGATTCGGAAACTTCCTTCCTTTCTTGTGGAGCAGGCCAAACTCCTCGGCAGTATCTCTCGGAATGGGATAAGTTCCTTCCTTTCTTGTGCAGCCGGCCGAACGCCTCGACAGTATATATAGGTGCATCTCTGGTTCGTGCTGTTCGATTCTCGGCAGTGTACACACTACTCCAGATCGGGCCGAACGACCTCGGCAGAATCATGCGTTATACCGCTAGTAGTACGAATATTCATGAGATAAACTTTTCACTGATGTCCGGTATTTTATGGTATTTCTTATCTGATTGGTATTGACACTTGGCATTTATTCTGAGATATTGAGGTAGGATACATGATCGATAAATTTATGATAAAAAGGAAATAATTGGAATATTATGAAACTTCAGATTTCTTCATATTGCTGTGTACTTTACAATTGTATGAATTATCGTATTATTTATTTAACTAGACCTTTAGTAAGTGTTGATGTCGACCCCTCGTCACTACTCCTCCGGGGTTAGGCTAGATACTTACTGGGTACACGTCGATTTATGTACTCATACTACACTTGCTGCACATTTTGTGCAGGTGTATATATACCCGTGGTCTTCTGGCGCAGAGGCGCAGATGTTGTGGGGACTTACCGTGAGCTGCATTTCATGTTACGATCCTCAGCCTGTAGAGTCTCCATCAGAGTTATTTATGTTTCTCCTGTCTAATTTGTATTCTAGACAGATGTTGTATTTTCTTATATTTCCTAGTTGATGCTCATGCACTTGTGACACCGGGTTTTGGAGGTGATTATGGGTTGTTTGGTATTGAAATTGTGAAAATAGTTTTATTTACTCTGTAAAGTCCATCTTTTATTATTAAATTGAAGGATATTGTGATTTCAAATATTAAAAGGAGTAATTAAGTTAATTAATTATGGTTGGCTTGCTTGACAGCGGTGATAGGCGCAATCACGACCTATAATGGATTTTAGGTCGTGACAACATGGTATCAGAGCACTAGGTTCACTTAGGTCTCACGAGTCATGAGCGAGCCTAGTGGAGTCTTGCAGATCGGTACGGAGACGTGTGTACTTATATTCGAGAGGCTACAGGACTATTAGGAGCACTTCCCTTTTTGATTCCTCATCGTGCGATTTGATTCCTTTGAGGCTTATGTCTTAATTTCCTTCCTATTCAATCTTGTACGACGTGAAACGCTTGTTATAAATTTGGAAACGAGGAATTTTGATGGTACTGCAGATGTGGTGCAAGATGTTTCTCCCTACGTATTTGATTGGGCTATTGTCGTCGCCTTGCGGAAGGCCATTCCGTCATTTCCGCTCAGTATCAGTATTGCCTATGGTTTGAGATTTGGCACTGATTGTTATAATGATTTGTGTGTTGCTATCGCATAGTGTTGGTGTAATGGTAGGGTGCTTATCTATGGATCGCGACAGTAAATGACTTGATAGAAGGACTTCTCATTTCACGGCTTAGAGGTTCAGCATTTAGTTCCGGCGGAGGAGAGGCAATCGGACTACGAACGTTCAGGTTTGGGTTGCTGGAGTAACGAGATTGGGTATTTTGAGCGCGGTGGAAATTTTATCTGTGATGTGGTGTCGTCGTCCTGGATTGGATGCGTTAAGTTCGCCGGTGTTGTAGTCTTCTTTAATTTGCCTTCGGGGCAGGGTATTGTGAAATGGTGAATCGTGTAGCGATTTTGGAATCGAATCGGTATTTCTAGTATTGATGGCTCAAGAAAGATGATCTTCGGAAAGGTTTACAGTTGGTAGCGATCGATTGGTTCAAGTGCTACAGAGATAGATTTTGATTTAAGGCAACAACTGGGCATCGAAGGATGAGGAAGGATATGTGGGAGGTGTCTTGCGGTGGTTAAAATTCTAGAAGGCCAAGTGTGAGAAACAGAAGTCGAGTAGTTGCTTAAAGGAGGGGGTTTGACCAAAGTGGGAGAGTGACAGAGTATCATCTGGGTTCTGTGGTAGGATAGCTACACACCTTGGGGAAAGTTTAGAGTGATTTGGGATTCATGGTGGATAGCTACTAGGACTACGGACTAATTGGGAATATTAGATATTATTGAGGAAGGTTGGATACGACAGGAGGTAGTTGCTTAATATATTGAGGTTGTCATGGAATTTCCACAGGTGGGGATATATCATGTGATTAGGTTAGCTGTTGCATGGTGTTGATGAAGCTTCTATGAAGAATTTTACTGGCTATCCGGTAAGAGGTCGAATATGTAAATATGGCTAGTGATTTAGAGCGTTCATGGAATGGCTAACAGGAAGATTTCGAGGAATTTGGCGGGTCGATTGTGCGAGGTCATGTTAGTAAGGAAGAAGGAATCTTGGTAGGTTCCAGGGTCATGTAATGGTAGCTTCAAGCTAAGTGGGAGAGCCCTACCGCCTACGATTGGATTGCATGGTTGCCTACTTGTGAGGTTTCTGGTTATCGGCATATTGGTGGGTTGTTACGACTAAGGAAAGAGAACATCAGTGGTGATTTGAGCCAAGGATTTGAGGAATGTGTGCTACAATTGGCCTTATCGATTCATGTTCAGGCTTTGGGAAGACTTGGAGTTTATGCTTCGTGTAAATGTGATGTACAAGGGAAGTGAGTCAACCGAGTGCTTCTTTGAGAAGGTGTTCATGTGTTAGCATGTCCTTGGAGTTTGATTATAATTGGGAACAGGTCAGAGTGGGTGACTCTAGACAATGGTTCTAGTGGGTTCAAAAATTCAAAGTGCGGTGCCTGAGGATTTCGAGCTAGTAGTATGGTTAAGTGTTGAGCTTTTGCAGTGGATTATGAAAAGTGGCTTGGAGTGTTCTACGTTATCTTTTGTCTGCGGTGTGGCATTAGAGGAATTGGAGGAAATAACTTCGGATTCATAGAGGGATTTTCAGAATGGGTATACCAGTTGAAGATGCGAATATGCTCATAAGGAGGGTATGAGATGGTTTATGGGTTTTGGAGACAACGTGGTCTCGTGAAATAAGGTCACGCAGGATGAATGCGGGTTTGGGTTCATGATGTTTTTAATGGAGCTATTAGTATTCCTAAGAAAAGTCTAGTGTACATTTGAAGAAGTTGGAGCAGTTAACAATGGTTGAATTCGCATGATGGTGGCAATGATCAGTTCCTTCAGCGTGTTAAGTTATACGTGTGATTTGTGGCGGTACGTGCCAGGCTTGACAGCCGCTGTAATTGATTTTAATTGGAGGCATTCGAGTATTACGACCTTTTATGTGTGGATGGATCCCGGAAGAGTTATGGTGATTTAGACCACTACTTGAGGATTATATTTTCTGCGGTTGTGAGAATTCGGTCGTGTGTTGCAATGGTTCTCTTGAAATGAGTTAAGTGAAAGGTTTCTATATAATGAAGTATGAACCCTATTAGTGGTTCAGGAGTTTTGATGAAATTCGTGTACTCTCGCATATTGGCTTGTTAGGTGCAATGGGTGACATGGAAATTAGAAGCTGAGGATCAAGGTTGCGGTTCGGTGTTGACAAGAATGTCACGAGCTCGGATGAGCAGGGAAGAATTCAGATGTTTAGAGTAAGCTGGTATTGTCTTTAGCGTCACTTGAGATCAGTGTCCTGTGCAAGAGGCTTTGTNTTCGTGTACTCTCGCATATTGGCATGTTAGGTGCAATGGGTGACATGGAAATTAGAAGCTGAGGATCAAGGTTGCGGTTCGGTGTTGACAAGAATGTCACGAGCTCGGATGAGCAGGGAAGAATTCAGATGTTTAGAGTAAGCTGGTATTGTCTTTAGCGTCACTTGAGATCAGTGTCCTGTGCAAGAGGCTTTGTGTACTGATTTGCGGCTTCTTGATTTGCTTAACAGTATTAGTGTGGCTGGTGGTATGGATGTGCAAACTTGTTACCTGGTGCGAAAGATCGTGGGAGAGTATCCCACAGGAAGATTGTATAAGTGTGACATGTAGTCACTTGATTGATTAAAGATTGAAACCAAGTATGGAGATTTGGTACTATCGCTAACGTGAGAGTTTAGGCCTGAAAGACGCTCTATTCAGTTGGTTGTGAATTGTGAAAGTTTGTTCCGGATTCGACGGCTGTTCTTGTGTGTCATAGGAAAACAATGTCATTGTGGATCCTTGAGAGGGTATTTGCCCAAGCATGGTATGATCAGAATCGGTTTGAGATTCGTTGATGGGTCTAGATGTGTATGTGTAGTCTACACCAGCCTGGGTGTGTTTATTCAGCATAGCATTCCTTATGGAGGAGTATTCAGGCATTGGATGCTTATTTCGTCGCCAACTATTTCATGTAATACTCTATGGTGCCACGTGGGTTCTGAGACAGCTTGAGTTTTCACACATGTGTTGAGGTCCCGCGTAGCTATGATGTTAAGTGAGCAGGATGGCCCTCGAGATGCAGATCATATATCGCACCTTAGTTGTGCTTGAGTTTTATAGTGTATGGAGCTATCCGTCTCCCCAGGATTCGTATTATGCACTTTGCGTGCTTGGGGTTGATATTCGGACAGTTTGTGAGTATAAGTGTTACGGCTTGATGTGTGTTTTCTTTTGATCTTTATGTGCAGGTTAGGTGGCACGCTGCCACAGGTATGTTGTTTGGATCGGGTGGCACACCTCCACAGGTATATTGTTTGGATCGGGTGGCACACCTCCACAGGTATATTGTTTGGATCGGGTGGCACACCGCCATAGGTATATTGTTTGTATCGGGTTGCATGCCGCAATGGGTATCATGGTTGGATCGGGTTGCACGCCGCAACAGTATCATGTGTGGATTAGGTTGCACGCTGCAACAGTGTGATGTTGAGCACAGTTCCCTATGTGTTTTGTCTTGCATTTTCTGAGAAAGATTCATGACACATTTTTGGTTGTTTAATTAGTTACATGGGTTGAGTAGTTCTTTCTAGAGTTCGTTTTTCCTTATGTACCACATTCGAATTTGTGGATTGTTAGCACATGGTGGCATCATATGAGACCTTTGGTAGTGGTTGTGGTGGCTTATTGCCGGAACAACTTATACTGGGTGAGATGAGATTTATTGGACCTGGGATCAGTGCGATCAGATTTATATGAGGCACATTAAAGAGTAAATATCGAT
>AWOL01S0079786.1:13587-23850 GCA_000715115.1 Nicotiana otophora | reverse complement strand
TTCATCAGCTCTATGCCTATCAGGTTGATCTACAAAAGAAAGGGAAAAAGTGATTATCAAACAAAGATAAAGAAATCACATGCAAAATAAAAAGGTAACGCTTATACCTTTAAAGATGAATGGACAATGTCATTCATCCATGTCAAAGAGCCGTAGTTTTCCAATTTAGACTTCTCAACTAGACCAATCAACGGTTTTAGCCATATATCATCTTGGCCAGACTTTTTCAAAAGATTACCATTCTCGGGGACTTCAATGGTAACATTTTTCATCATCCTACTACTACTGGAAGAACCAAATTTAACATGAGAAGTGGTAGCAACAGGGATAGTTGAGGATGTAAAAATAGCCTCGGGAGGAGCAGTGACAGCAACAACAGGTGCGGGAAACTGAGAACTAATAGGAACAAATACTGGAAAGGAGGTAAGGGGTGCTTCATAAGCAACTAAGCCAAAGTCTTCGCTATCAAACCCATGGGAAACCAACTGTTATGTAGAGTTACGAGGTGCAACAATCATCTCTTCATCAGAGCTCACCAAAGTGGCACGCTCAGGCTCATTCACGAGAACTGAATTTGGAGGAGGAGTGGCTTCATCATCTGAAATAACGTGTCTCTTAGCCCGAGGCTTACGCACTAAAGAGCCCTCATCTCGTTCCTCTTCACCCTCAGAAACATGAGCTCTCTCTGCTTTTCTTTTTGATGAAGAACTCAAAATCATCTCTTGAGCCATGGACAAAGAAAATCTTGATGAAGCAATAGACGCGACACTAACACCTTGTATGGGAAATCCTAGCAGAAGAAGGAGTTAGTAAATCTCCAAATAAATATGAAAGAAAGGAAGAAAGTTAAAGGGAAGCATACTATGAGTTTTAACATTCCAACCAAACCTATGAGAAAGGTATTTCCAAGACCTTCCTTCTATAGGAGCAACCGACAACAATATTTCTACCCAAGAACGGAAGTCTGGTATTTCTTTGACAACTTCCATGGTTGCTAAAAAAAAAACAGCCACAGGATCGTAAGTTTTTTCTTCCTTCATAAAAGAGAAGAAAAATATTTAAAAAAACCTACGTGCAAAGTTTCATTTCTCTGGAAAAGGCATGTTCTCTTCACCCACTAAATCACTTGTGGGAGCAGCAATAAAACGGGCATATCAGCCACAGTCTTTATCATCTTTAGGGCTAACCAAAACCCTTTTACTCCCAGCCACGAGAGTAAAGACCCCTGAACGAAACAATTTAGGGGAATAAAGATGAAGCAAGTGTTGAAAGGTGAAGGGTAAAGAGGCCGAATTAGCCAGGTATCTTAAAATGCAACAACTCTTCATACAATAGGACCAATCTGTCCTAAGCAAACGTTAAAGAAACGGAAAACTTCTATGATGGATGGGTCAATAGGTGATCTAAAACCTAACATAAAAGGATTTGTTTAAACGAAAGAGCAACCAGCTTGGAACGAAATAATCCTTTGGTTTGGACCAGGAACTAAAATTGGAATGTCAAATTTCCAATGGTAATCTCTTCGCACAAGAGAAATCAAACCCTCAGTAATTTGGGAAGGATAAAAATCGGCACGATCATGGGAAGTCATAGAAGTAACTTGATTTCTAATTGATTTACGATCAGTAGAGAAAGAAAATTATGCAGGAATAATTTCATCAACAATTGGTTCTCGAATAGGTTCAATCAAATCTCTATTTCTGGCAGAAGATCTATGAGTTGAAGAAGCCCTAGTTCTAGAAGAAGAAGGGGTAGCAACATTGGCTTGAGAAGTAGAACCACGGATGGATACAAATCCTAAACTACGTAATCTACCGCCTTTTCTACTCCTAATAGGAGCAGTTGAAAGGGAAAGTTCATCTACAATTACTACTCTGCGAGGATCGGGGTTTGATGAAGATATGGTTATACGAGAAAATAATGCGTGCTGAAGAACAAAAACGATTAAAGAAGAAGAAGATTGTAGATTGAAGGTTTTGTGAAACTAAAAGTGACTGACGCAGCCGCAAGAAAGCCTTAAAAATTGCTGAAGAATCGTAGACCCAATCGACGAAGGCTACGTAGCACATATATTAAATGGAAGTGGCATGTGAAGCGATGGTTCTAAATAAGATGCAATTATACATGAGAAACGGCGGCAAAATATTCCCGCCATAAATACTTGCTACTGGCCAAATATTCCATTGCAGAATATTCGGCAAGTGGGGGGACTATCTGTATTGGTAAAAAATAAATATTACACATGGAATTATATGAGGATGACAAGGTAAGATACGTGGATTACTAAGAAGATGACAAATGGAGTGTCGCATTAAAAGATTCACGATTTACAACAGCAAATCACTCACGAGACGAAACGATACGGTTGCCCGAGCCTAAATTACTTAGCGAAGAGACACATGCAGGATGAATCAAGACAGTAAAGAGGGAAGATTCATGAATCTCTAATTAATGTGGAAGAAGAATCAGAACCGTTACAGAATCTTCATGAACAGTTACGGTTGCCAATTATAACGTTTCATTAATGTCTTTAATGTTCATAATGATTCAATCNCGGTACGGTTGCCCGAGCCTAAATTACTCAGCGAGGAGACATAGGCAGGATGAATCAAGACAGTAAAGAGGGAAGATTCATGAATCTCTAATTAATGTGGAAGAAGAATCAGAACCGTTACAGAATCTTCATGAACAGTTACGGTTGCCAATTATAACGTTTCATTAATGTCTTTAATGCTCATAATTATCCAGTCATAAAAGGGAAGAAACGTTATATTTGTAAACTCATATATAAGGGAAGAGAATTTCACTTGTAAAGACATGTTCTGATGAACATTGGAATATAATTACTTTTTTATGTTTTCTATTGATTACTTTGTCATTTGTGATTCCGATTTCCTTTATTATTTTTAAGAGAATATTGAATTTTTTAATTATCAGTTACTCGAGTACTTCTAAAAATAGACTTTCTCTAATTCTTTGGTTAAACATCAATCCAAATAGCAGGGGCAAATTTCAACCACCTTAGTAGAAAAACCTATGATATTGGCTCCATAGTCCATACAGTTTCATTAAGCGACAAAACGTTGCTATTATGATGTTTACCGGTTGCTTTTCTCAAATATGTTTCTCTCTCTATATCTTACGGACAAACGCATTTTTTAAAAAAGAATTATTTTTTGATTTACAAATGGTCCTAAGGTCTTCCAAAAAACTGAAATAGTGGTTAGTCGAATCGGCATCGGAGTCCAGAGTACGGGTGTACATAGATAGGATTGGTTCGGATTTTTAATTATCAAATCAAATTAATGGTGTCAGATTTTTAAATTTATAAATCAAACCAAACCAACAAAGTCGGTTTTTTCAATCTCGGGTTTTCGGGTTTTTTCCCGATAAAATCTTCATAGCATAAAATATGTAACTTGTGCTCCAAATATTTCTTAAGTGCTAATAAAATACAACTATATAATGTATTTTCCAAGAAAGTGACACAATAATATGAGATAAGTCATAGTATTATACTAAAATATTCAATAACAAAAACAAAATAATAAAATTACATAAAATAAATATTGTTAATTAATAAGTCATAGTTAAACATATGAAATTATGCCTAGATTTGTTTGCTTATGCTCTCTTTCTATTTCATTCACTTATTCAATAATTTACCATTACAGTGATTTTTCAGTCGTTTAGCATCGAGAAAGTCTTAAAAAATTGTTTGTTGCGTATAATTTGGGCATGATAAATTTTAGAGAGTAGCAGTTTTGCTGGGGGGCCCAGCCTGGGGCCAATTCCAACCACCTTAGAAAAACAACCTATGAGTTCCTGCAATAATGTCCATTGTTTGCTTCTCTCAAATAGTACACTCTGTTCCATTTATGTAAACTTTTTTTTATTTATACCGAGTTTAAGAAAAAATAAAGATTTTTGGAATTTATGATCTTAAATAAGTCAAAAAGAGATTTAGAGTATTTGTATGGTTATAAACGTTTCTCATTAATGGTAGAATTAAAAATTTAAGTTAAATAGTTTCAAATTTAAAAAGGGATCATTATTTTTAAATTGGACCAAAAAGAAAAGTTAAAGTATGTTTTTCTATATTGTGTAGACTTTCGCGGTCTTCTTTTTCTATCAAGAATAAGGATGAAGCTTCACTCCAATTATTTACTATTTATTATCAAGCTAAAGCTGGTGGGGACTGAGGGCAGTAATTGATCAAATACATTAACAATATTCCTTTTTCTCTTTGGGTTAGAGTTAGTGCTCTCTCAATTATTGCTTTGATTGCTTTATTGTTAACAATAAATATAATATTTCCTTTTTCCCGTAATGTATGTAGCAAATTAATGAGTAGGTTAAGCCATGACAATAACACATTTATCCCAATATATTCCTTTGTATGATCTCTTTTTCCATTTGTTCCCATATAAAGGAAGGTAGAAAAAGCATAACAATTAAATAAATAGAAAAAATGAAAGATTATTCTTAACAATAAAGCAATCAAGGGAATAAATCAACGGCAAAGACCAAATATATTTTCCTACCTTCGAAAATGATCTAAAAATACTCATCGTTATACTATTGGTTTATCTATACCACTACCGTCATACTTTGAGTTCAAATATACCCCTCATTTAAACGGAGGGACACGTGTCATCGTCCTGTTGGTCAATTCTAAATATCTCATAATTAATTAAAAAGATTCATTATTCATACCCGAAAAATAATTTTTTAAAGCATATTTTTTTGTAAAAACTGAAAAAAAACTAAAATAATTGTTTTATTTTTTCAGTTTTACAAAAAAATTGCTTTAGAAAAAATCGAAAAATATTTTCTAAAATAATATTTTTGTAAAAACAAAAAAGAAAAGCTGAAAATCAATTTTATAAAACAATATTTTTGTAAAGCTGAAAAACTGCTCACTCTTGTCGTCTTCTTTTTCTATTAAGGGCGAAGCTTCACTGCAATAATTAACCTAAAGTTGGTGGAGACTGCAATTGATCAAATCCATTAACAATTTTCCTTTTTCTCTTTGGGTTAGTGCTCTCTCAATCATTTCTCTGACCGCTTTATTGTTAACAATAAATACAATCTTGCCTTTTACCTCTAATAAATTAATCAATAGCTTAAGCAATGATAATAACACATTTCTCTTCCCAATTGCTTCGGCATAAAGGAAGGTAGAAAGACATATAAATAGTGGAGCCTCAATTGTCAATTTAGATTAAAAAACTTTCATATTATCGTAGTATTTTAATATTTATTATTTTAATTAAGATATCGACCTCAATTGTCAAAAAATGTCCCAGTTTTATAAGTGGGCAATTTTGTTTTTGAACATTTAGAAAAACTCATTTTGTAAAGAGTTTCAAAATTTTACGGACAAACGTATTGTTTTTTAAAAAAAATCGATTTACAAATAGGCCTAAGGTCTTCCAAAATACTGAAATAGTGGTTAGTTGAATCGGTACCAGAGTCCAGATGACGAGTATATATATGTCGGATTGGTTCGCATTTTTCAATTATCAAATCAAACTAATGGTGTCAGGTTTTTAAATATATAAACCAAACCAAACAACAAAGCAATCTCGATTTTTCTCAGAGTTTCCGGTTTTTTTCCCGATAAAGTTTTCATAGCATAAAACATGTAACTTATGCTCCAAATATTTCTTAAGTCATAGTAAAATACAACTATATAATGTATTTTCCACTAAAATATTCAATAACAAAGATAAAATAATAAAATTACATAAAACAAATATTGCTAATTAATAATCCATAGTGAAAATTAACATAATCTAAAAATATTATATGCTAAAATAAGTATAGCTATTAAGTAAAATACAACTATATAATGTATTTTCCACTAAAATATTCAATAACAAAGATAAAATAATAAAATAACATAAAACAAATATTGCTAATTAATAATCCATAGTGAAAATTAACATAATCTAAAAATATTATATAGGTCATGCTAAAATAAGTATAGCTATTAAGTAATAATATTAATTACATAACTAAGCACTAAAGAAAAAGATAAACTAAGTTATGCATTTTCATCATAAACCAATGTAAAACTAAAATAATTATCCTAACACTATCGTCATTCCTAGTATTGATTTTCTTTTGTTAGCATTAGTATTGATTTGAATTTTGTTTGAGTTACTACATTTATGGTCTATAAAATTTATTTACCATTTCAGAATGTTAAGTCTAAACTTGAAATAATACGTTAAAAGATAAAACTGTGAAAAGGTTTAATAAATATTTATATGTATAAAAGATTAAAAATTATATAAATGTACTATTAGCGGGTTGGTTTGGTTTCGGTTTGACTTTTTATAGTAAAAACTAAACCGAACCAATTATGGTCGGGTTTTATTTTTCAATAATTGAATGTTTTTTTCCGATTTGACGGATTATCGATTTAGTGCGTTTTATCAATTTTATTTGTACACCCCTAGTCCAGAGTACACACCACTCACGTAATGTCTAAAGAGAATAACCAGAAATTATGTTTTTTGTTTGAGGATGAAAAACAAGAATAAGTTCTTCTAAAAGAAAATAAGATTTTTGATGAAAATGTAATGTTTGCATGTTAGAAAAAAATAGAGAATCTTTTATCAAAATTCTGTTCTTATAAAAAATGAATGAAAATTCTGTTCTTATAAAAAATGAATGTCCTCTACACTATTGTCTTTTTCTATTTACATGAGACATTTTTCTAACAAATCCTAATAATACAAGTGAAGAGAATATCTACTAGAATATTCTCTTTAATATTCCATTTGAAAAATTAGCCATTACAATTTCGTCAACGGTGCTCGACCTCGACCATTGTTGACATCTCGATCATAAATCTTTGATATTTTGTGTTCGACCTCGACTGATGACGACTCGAGAACTCTTCCTTTGATGTTATCTTATCTTAAATATTCGATGACAGATTTTGACCAAACTTTGACTTCGACCATAGAAACTGGAAATAATAATAATAGTAAGAAGATTATGAAAAGGGTTAGAAGAGAAGAAAGAAAGGTTATATTATATGCACACAAAAAAAAGACCTTTGTGAGGCTTTTTTGTTATTAAACATATGAAATTATGCCCAGATATGTTTGTTTATGCTCTCTTTCTATTCATTCATTTATTAAATAATTTACCATTACAGTGATTTTTCAGTCGTTTAGCATCGAGAAAGTCTTAAAATTTTGTTTGTTGCGTATAATTTGCGCATGATAAATTTTAGATAGTAGCAGTTTTGCTGGGGGGCCAGCATGGGGCCAATTCCAACCACCTTAGTAGAACAACCTATGAGTTCCTGCAATAATGTTATTTGTTTGACTTGATATAGAGTCTAAGAAAAAATAATTATTTTTGAAATTTGTAATCTTAAACAAGTCAAAAAATGATCCACAATATTTATGTAATTATAAAAATTTCTCATTAAAAATATAATTGATAATTTAAGCTAAATTGTTCTAAATTTAATAAGAGATCATTTTTTTTAGTTCGGACCAAAAACGAAATAAGTTTATAGGTATATTTTTCTATATTGTGTAGACTTCAGCGGTCTTCTTTTTCTATTTTAAGGATAAGCTAAGGATGAAGCTTCACTGCAATTATTTATTATTCTCTTTGGGTTAGAGTTAGTGCTCTCTCAATTATTACTTTGATTGCTTTATTGTTAACAATAAATATAATATTGCTTTTTTCCTATAATGTATGTAACAAATTAATGAGTAGGTTAAGCCATGACAATAACACATTTATCCCAATGTATTCCTTTGTATGGTCTCTTTTTCCATCTGTTCCCATATAAAGGAAGGTAGAAAAAGCATAACAATTAAATAAATAGACAAAATGCAAGATTATTCTTAACAATAAAGCAATCAAGGGAATAAATAAAAGGTGGAGCATCAAGGACGGTAGAAATCCATAAATAAAATATAAAAATAGACACAAAGTTGAACTGTTGGAGCGTCAACTATATATACTACTATGACGATTTAAATTTGTTTTATCCAATTAGCGCATTTAATATGTTATACTAGTAGTTAAGGGTATACAAATAAAATCGACAAACCCCACATACTCAATAATCTGAGCAAACCGAGAAAAAAAACATGACTATGATTTGTTGGAAAAAAGAAATCCGACCATATTTGGTTTGGTTTTAACTAAAAAAAGTCAAATCGAAACTAAATCAATCCGACATTATATGTACAGAAGTTTTAAATATATTTAATACATAAAAATATTTATTGTAGTGCAGTTTATAAATATTTCTTAAATGTTTTCATAGTTTTATCTTTTAACATATTATTTCAAGTTTTGGCTTATAATTTTTGGATGCTCCAATAAGTTTTATTGTCCATAAATATTAGTAACTCAAATAAGTAAAAATTGCATGGGGCGCCCTATTTGGTCGTCCCTTTTTAAGCTATACCCATTTTGTTTTTTTTTGCTTGCATCCGTACCCTTTTTTTTTTTTTTGTTAAAAGGGTTTTAAAAAGACGATTTTGCCCTTCTTTAATAAAATACTATTGACAAAGACGATTTTGCCCTTCTTTAATAAAATACTATTGACAAAACTATGGACCGAAGGGCAAAACTTGAGTATGTTTTGGTATGAAGTTTTAGCAAATGAACTAAATAACTTCAATCATGCATTAGAAAAAACTAATTAGAAAATTACATAATGCAAAACAAAACTTAAGCATGTTTAGTCTGAAGTTTTAGCAAAGGAACTAAAAAATTTCAACTTGTTTAGACTGAAGTTTAAGATCAAACTTATGACAAAACTGTTGAACGCATGACAAAATTTCAGCATGTTTTGGTATGAAATTTTAGCAAATGAACTAAATAACTTCAATATGCCTTAGCAAAAACTCATTAGAAAATTACATACTGCAAGACAAAAACTTAAGCATGTTTAGTTTGAACTTTTAGCAAATGAACTAAATAACTTAAGCATGTTTAGTATGAAGTTTTAGCAAATAAACTAAAAAATTTAGCAAACGAACTAAAAAACTTGAGCATGTTTAGTGTGAAGTTTAGCAAATGAACTAAATAACTTAAGCATATTTAGTCTGAAATTTTAACAAATGAACTAAATAACTTCAACATGTTTAGTCTGAAGTTTTAGCAAATGAAATAAATAACTTCAGCATGCACTAGCAAAAACTCATTAGAAAATTACATACTGCAAGACAAAAACTTAAGCATGTTTAGTCTAAAATTTTAGCAAATGAACTAAATAACTTAAGCATGTTTAATCTGAAATTTTAGCAAATGAACAAAATAACTTAAGCATATTTAGTCTGAAGTTTTAGCAAATGAACTAAAAAACTTGAGCATGCTTAGTCTTAAGTTTTAGCAAATGAACTAAAAAACTTATGCATGTTTAATTTGAAATTTTAGCAAATGAACTAAATAAATTCAGCATGTTTAGACTGAAGTTTCGGATAAAACTCATGACAAAACTGTAGACTGCAGGATAAATAACTTTAACATGAAGTTTTAGCTTCAACATAAAACAACTTCATGAAGTTTTAGTTTCAATATGAGAGGAGACGAGGAGATCTCACGTGATTAATGCGTGATGCAGGTTTTATATCTTTTGTCAGGGGTGTAATTGTCATATTATTACGGATTTTTTGTCAGCTAGCTACCAAATCAATAATTCTTAAATATAGGGTACATGTTAAAAGGTGGCCCAAATATATGGTACGACTGCAAATCCCCCTCAAATAAATCTTAAGCTAAAATCAAATCAATACTAATGTTAATAAAACATTCAATTCAATTGCACTGTAAATAAAAATAGTGTTGGATATCTATTTTTTAGTTTTTACTTCTTTTTTTTTTGTTAAGAGGGAAACCAGCAGCCGCTACACTTGCTGTAGCACTGGATAAAATAGTTTTTTATTGGTTTAGATAAAATATATAACTTATTTTTCTTTTAGTGGTTAGTCATGTAAATAATAGTACTTGTTAGTCGTAATTTTAAATTATGTTTGTTTTCATTATGGCTTATTAATAATATTTATTTGGTATTTAGATTTAATAATACGATACAATTGGTTTGATTTGGTAATTAGAAAATATGAACAAACCTGCTATTAGTATATATTACATATCATTTTTATCATACCACTAATTAATACTTATTATCGAAATTTAAGAATAATTATACCCCACAAAATTATTCAAATAGGCGAGGATTCAATTCTATTGTGGTCTTCCCAAAATTGTCGT
>AWOL01S0079786.1:0-12865 GCA_000715115.1 Nicotiana otophora | reverse complement strand
TATTCAAATAGGTGAGGATTCAATTCTATTGTCGTCTTCCCAAAATTGTCGTTTCTCTAACCAGTATCAGTCCGGGTTCATGCTACTCATTTCTAAAGAGAACCAGAAATCATAGTCTCTGTTTGAGGATTTTTTATTTTTTAAAAAGGAGCTTCTAAAATCAGAAAAGAATATTAAAGAACATTAATTAGCAGTCGCTCCAAAGAAATTACGGAGGAAAAAGAAGTGGAAGTGTATAGTCCCAAGATTCCATCCTCCATAGCCGGAACAAACTTTGACTAATATTTGTGTTTCAGAAACATCAGACGTAATCAAAACCATAATACATGGAGTATAAAGATCACAAATAGCTAGAGAAAACGTTAATGACAATTAAAATTTTCACATCACAAACACAAACCAGACAACACTTTAGTATGAAGAAAAATGACAGAAACTAAATGAC
This sequence comes from Nicotiana otophora, assembly GCA_000715115.1. Taxonomy (NCBI): domain Eukaryota; kingdom Viridiplantae; phylum Streptophyta; class Magnoliopsida; order Solanales; family Solanaceae; genus Nicotiana; species Nicotiana otophora. Next base: position 12,420 of record AWOL01S0079786.1, on the reverse strand, counting down.
ATTAAGCAAATATAAGTAATTGAGATATGCGATTACTAGACAAGTTCATCACCAGGATAAGCGCGGAGATTTCTGAAGTAAGATCTGGGATCGCTCTCAAAAGTGTTTCTTGGCATTCTACAGTTTCTTCCAGGAGCTTTCATCGTCTTGCCCCATCGTCCTCCACCGCGGCGGCGACAGCAGCAACAGTAGCAGCAATAAGTGACGAGGGCAAAAACAAAAGTGGCGATGAGAAAGGGTAAAGCAACGTGAAACCAGTGGTTGATCTTGTCTTTTCTCGTCTCAGGTGGAAGCACCTTGTCCAACCAACCAAGAAATTGACCACTTAAGTTATCAAGCAAAAGTAACACTTCCTTCAACTTCTCCACCACATACTTTTTCACTTCCTCTATTCCCATCTTCCCTTCACTATGATTAGACGCTGAGCAGTTTGATGACAGAGAGACAAGAGTAACGTGCAAGGAAGTGGAGTTTGCCGTAGTAGCTTGTTACTCCAATCTGTTGCTCTTTCGTTGATATATGTGTTAGCAAAAAGGGATTTTTCTTTCTTTTCTGAGAGACAAGAGTAAAGTACAAAGACCTAGTACTAATAGTGTTGTTTTAGTACAATTGTTTTCAGTATTTCGGATTTCCTTCCATAACAATCTTTTTTGCCTAAATTTTCATCATCCCGTAAAATATTTTACTTTAAATAGCTTTCTCACAATATTGTACGGTAATCATATTTGTCACTTTTTTCTTTTATTACACAAAAAATATTTTTTCTATACTCTAATTTTCACAATAGTCACTTTCACAAGATTTATAAAACCTTCCCCTTGAAAGTCTATTATACTCTTGACATTATTTTAAGTCAGAAAATTATGGGGCTTTACATCTTCTTCCAAAGTCATTTAAGAAAGTTAAAATAGAAATAAAAATTTATTCAAATTTATCTAGTATAAAGTCAAATACATATTTATATTATACACCATTAATTTGATATTTAGTCCAATGGACAAATACAAAATGACCCTTTCAGTGACCCCTAACTAGATGAATGCTATTGAAACATAAGAGAAACCGAGATGATTAAACAATTTGAAGTAAAAATAGCACGGGCCAGTTTTTGGACTGGTCATTCAAAAATAGTCAGCGTTTGTCAAATCATTAAAAAATAGCTATTATTTTGCTGCAACAGAGATCGGTCCAACATAATATATTGGAGTTCGGTGCACCTGTGTATGAACTTCCAGCATATTATGCTGGAACTCCAACACGGGAAAAGTTCCAGCATATTATGCTGGAACTCCAACACGGGAAAAGTTCCAGCATAAAATACTGGAGATTCGAGCATCTGTGTATGAACTTCTAGCATATTATACTGGACCAGTATACTTTGCTAGAACTCGAGTATATTATGTTGGAGTTCTAGTATACATGTTGGAACTCCATTATATTATGATGGAACTCCAGTATAATATATATACTGGAGTATTTTCCGGATTTTAAATAGTGTTTTTGTTCAAATTTATCTTTACATAAAAATAGTTAAATTTCGATTACTTCTAAAAATATAACTATTTTTGAATGAAAACTTGTAAATTTGACTATTTTTTAATTTCTCTTCAATTTGAAATTCTAGTGTTTAGGAAAGGCCCGATTATTCTTAGCACTGAAGCAAGGAATAATTAGGAGAGCACTACTCCAAGAGAAGGTAATGGATTTGATCAATTGCAGTCCCCACTAGCTTTGGCTAACAACAACAATAATAACCCAGTATAATTCTACTAGTGGGGTCTGGGGAGGGTAGTGTGTACGCAGACCTTACCCCTATCCTGGGTTAGAGAGGCTGTTTCCAATAGACCCTCGGCATTCTTCTCTCCAAAAACTTTCCACCTTGCTCTTGGGGTGACTCGAACTCACAACCTCTTGGTTTGGCTAAATAAGACTGAAACTTTATTAATTAATCTTAATAGAAAAACAAAAAGATTGCCACTTTTTACTTTATGAAACTGTACGGAGCCAATGTGTAATGTTGCTCTGTTAAGGTAGACGGGTTTAGGTCCCACTGCCAATATATTGAAGACTTTGTCCTTACCAAACTATAGAATTATGCGTTCATATGTGAGAACTGAGAAGTAGATAAGAAAGAAAAATCGCAGTTTAAATTAAAGATGAGCAGTATATAAAATCGTCTTTTGAATTTCGTAAAGTTAAATATGCTGTTACTAATATAAGAGGATGTCATAAAAAATAAAACTAGAGTATGTGAATTAAAACACTATTAAATAATAAATCAAACACCTACATCAAAATAAATGAAGAAGCCATACTAATTTAGTAAGAAATGTTTGTGGCCCCAACTAAAGTTGATATTCACTATACTATATTTCCTGACTCACTTTTACCAAAGTATGCAAGTCTGCTTTTCATCCACCAATAAGATTAGCCGTTCGTGAGTGATGAAGAATAATTTGTTATCTTATCGGTACTATTTTAATCAAAAGTAGAAGACATACTAAGTGTCGTTGTTCAATCCCTCATTTTCTCCATATTCTTTTATACTCACACATTACAAACTGGCTCTAACCCTGGGAATATGTATTAGACTATTAGTTAACGCCTCGCATCAAAGCAATATAATTTTTCCTTTCATCATATTGATCGCTTATTCTGCTAATAAAAGTAAAAACTTTATGTCCGAAAATGCACCCAAAAAAGAAGGTAGAGACCATATTAACTTTAACTTTTTCTACCTATTACTCTATTAGCTTGGCTAATCTTGAGTCTATAAATGTATTTTCGTTAATTTAGGTTGCATCATAACAAAAGAAGGGGTAAATTCTGTCTTGCATGTTAAATAACGTAGGAATTCTGACACAAAACTAAAAATAAAATGCGGGATTAAAGTACACAAGCAATTTTTAATGGAAAACTTCTTTGGTGAAGGAAGAAAATACGACGACCTACCCTCCCGGGATTTGACTCAAAAATTCACTAACATCGATTTTAAATTATTACTCAATAACCAAATGAACCAATTCTAGTAGTAGTTTACTTCTATAATCATCCCAATTGTATTTGTAACTAACTCTAGTTCAAAAAGTGAAACAAACATCCAAAGATTATTCATCTACAGTACATTTCTCAATAAGCAGAATATGTTACAATTTAAGATCACAATTCTAAGCCTACAATTTAAGATCACAATTCAAGCCTAAATAACTCAAGAACTAAACAACTTCATCATTTGGATTAGGTTCTTTTATTGAGCAGCTTGAATCTTTCAAAGCACCTTCTTGCTATGAATTGCTATTTTCCAAGAACAAATTTAATGGTTGTTCGAAATAGCGGGTGTCTTGAATAGTAACAATATGGCTTGGCAAAAATACTTTTTCAAGTTTATCTCTAAAATCTAAAATAATTCGGTTACCTCTTTAAGGAAAACAAATTCTACAAAGATTCTATTTTCTTCCCTAAAAAAACTCATTTTGTTATAAATAGTATTTTATTTATGATGAATGTCTATAATTTAGAGAGATTTTAGGGTTGTTACTTGGTGGCTAAGTTATTTTTTCTCTATAAATAGAGGGGTTCTATTTCATTGTAATTGAACCCAAATCAATAAGATCTCTCTTTCTACTTTTTCCCGCAATACTCTTTTTTTCTTTTATTGTTTTATAACACGTTATCAGCACGAGACTCTAACCAATTGAGTAGAAGCTTTGGGATTGAGCATAATGATTGTCAATTGTTCCATGAACTTCCTTCATGATTAAATTCTGGATTTAAGGTAAGTATTTTACTTTATTTTTCTCTTTTAAATTCTTGAATTTCTATGATTTGATTTTAAATACAAGAAAAGACAATTAATTTTTGATTATAACTCTAATGGAGTTTATAAGAAATTATAACCTCCCGAAGTGCTAAAATTTCTATGTCTTGCCATAATCAAATTCATGTATGATTGTGAGCATAAAAAATGGAAAATCATCCCATTGAATTTGCTTCATTCTCATTCCCTTAAGAGAATATGATAGCAGTATGTGATAAGTCTGAAAGAAGATAAAATAATATCGTGAAGTTATCAATGGATGTTGATGTGGAAATAGACGAAATTATAATCATCATCATTGTGATAATGAGAATAATAAGGATTCTCAAAATAATCCTTCATTCTGTGAAAGTAATATTTGTCATCGATTTGACATGAGATTTTGTAAAGTACATATAGATGATTATGGTACATTCATGATGTAAATGTGACAACATTTGATTTATGAATACATATTCAAACTTGGAAGAATGTGAACGTGCTAGTGGTAGTGGATATACCACACTAATCTCTAGAGAAAGGTTTGAGATGAAATAAGAAAATAATTTCATTATTATGGCATGAATGGTCATTGATCACGTACCTATTGTGATGCCAAAATATTATTGCAATATGATTATTATATGGAAAAGTAATAAATGAAACATATCTTGCCTAAAATGATTTTGACCATGATCATAATGGTATAACTTTCTCCTTGAAAGAGATATTCACCATATGGATATTGATAAATATGTGGTAGTACAAAATTAATTGAAAACTCTAGAAGAGCCAATTATACTACTTTGAAAAAATAAAACTGATTATCAATAAGATATGGTGCCGTAGTAAGTCTCAAAGAAACTTAATTATTGAGTTTCTGAAGTATTCACGAAAGCGATTGGTTATATTGAGACTATAAATAAAGGAAAAATTTAATATCTTCTATTACTACAACTTGTAGCGGAGTAATATGTATGTGAAAAGCTGTCCGTTTTATTCTCCAGTTTGTACTACACAAACAAAAGAATGCCACAAAAATATAGAAGTTTATTGATATAAAAACTCATAGCATAATAAACTTAGAGTTTATTCATAATTACACACGTCATGGTGTAATCCTAAGGTTTATCAATATTGATAATTTATCCAGTTGGCATAATTGGGTTAGCCATGTTAATTTAAGTATGATGTGCAAAAATAAAAAAGAATTCACATGGGTAAATATTAAAGAACTAGAAAGTTCTGTATAAATTCTCTTATATGTTTGTTCCCATTAATAGATCAACTAAAATTGGGATTGAATCCCATGAATGCTGGAAATATCAAATGTGAATATGGGCTCATTCACTTGTCATGTATACCACATAAGATGCATCTATGAGATGGTTACATGTGCGATTATTATTAACCCGCAACTGGTGTTTGCGAGGTAACTTGCTCAATAATTTAATTTCGAACATAATTTCCATATTTTCTATTCAACATAGTTCATCTTGATAAGTTGGTTTATATCATAGCTAGTTTAGCAAAATGATTTATTGAGTGCCTCTACTTAATAGCTAAACTATTACTTATGAGAACAAAGTTATTTATATCAGTTTGATATATATATATATATTATATACGAAAGTATATTATATTCTCCCCTCACAAATGGTTCATGGTGAGGAACCAAATAATTCCATCTTATTATTAATATGTGCGGTGTATATTTTGATTAACACCATAACGCACAAAGATGAGTTTACAAAGTTGAGGAAGCAAGTTAGTTTTTCTAACATGAGGGGGAGAGCACTACAAGAAAATCACGTATTACATGGAGATTTTCCTTCCAAAACAAAATTCGTGGGATTTTAAATCTCAGGTAATATTATTTTTATTTAATAATTACTCTTTCATATTAATTATTAGATTAATTAGAAATTTTCTAAACATATTTGTAACCACTCCCTCCTGTTTTTAAATATATTTTCTAATTTTCCTATCTTAACTTAAATACAAGTTTATTACTTACACCAAGAGGTTTCCACAATCCAAGTGATGTGGGACAAAGATGTTCCCACGGTAATTTCTCTCCCAACATACTACTATTTTTGTGTTTCCCTCTTCTTCTTTTTTTGTTTGAAAAAGGTGCATTAATTAGAGATTTCATAATCAAATGAAAAATTCTTTTTAGAAGTAAAAGCAAGTGAATTAAATTATAATTTTATTACTTTTAATTTAAAATTATTCTTAGTTATTTTCTTTAAAAGTCTTATTTATATTCTTGGTATACAACATTAATTTCCTTTTTTATATAAAAAAATAAATTAATTAACAATAATTGTTATACATGATAATTGGTAATCATTGTTTCGTTAATCATAACTTATACATGATTAATTTATTTTAATAATATAGGAAATTATATAAACACTTGAATTATATTAAAAAGTAGATGATGTTAAAAAGAGAATTATATAATCAAGATAGATTTTGTTGGGTATTTGTGATAGTGTTTAGAACTTGTGGGTATAAGTCGTGTTTCATGTTTTTTCAAAAAACAAAAAAGCGAAATATGTTTTGAAAACCGATGTCCAAACACATTTTCTTCTTCAAACCAAACTTCACCCAAATCAGATTTTTCAAAAATAAATTTGGGAATCTATGGCCAAACGCTAGCTAAGTTTCAATACTGACATTTACAAACTAATATCATTTTATACATACTAGAATTAAATTTTATCATTTTAAATACACGTGAAAAATTGATATACATATATAAAAATTTAATAAAAGTTAGTTACTATTTTTTAGATGTAACATTTTTTTATGCTTAGAAATACACAAATTATATATTTTTTTAAATTTCAAATAATATATTTTAAGTATTGAAAGAAATTCAAACTTAAATATGTATCCATAAAATCCTCAATTAAACTCTCAAATGTTAGATATCTAATTAAATCAACAATAATAAAATTTCTATCTAAATCCCGAGAACAAAAATCCCCAATCAAAATATCAGATAAATTTTAAGGTAAGAAAATCCCTAACTATATCACCAAGAACAAGTTTGTAGCAAAAAATACATTAATAAAATACCCATGTAATTTTTCAAATAAGAAAATCCCCAAGTTAATCCCCAAAATATTATCCCTAGTTGAATCCGCAACAACTACATCTTCAGTAGTTCCCCACCTATAACAATCCCCAGGTAAATTCCCCAGCAAAATCTCTTGCTACATCCGCAACAACATCCCCATGTAATTTTCCAAATAAGCAAATTCCTAGGTAAATTTCCAAGAAAATATCCCTAAGTAAATTCGTATTTAGCTCTACCTGAGGATTTTCCTATGGATTATCATAGGAAACTTTTTCCATTTTCTTCATTTGTTTACCTACGAATTTTCCTACGGATATGTACTTGCCGATTATTTTTCCCACGTAATGTCCCAGAAAATATTTTGGTGCTTAATGGCGCCAAATTTACCTACATATTTTTTTGAGAAAAACTTTTCCGCAGGTAAAATATTTTAAATTTATAAATTTTTATTTTTCCCATAAAAATTCGCAGGTATTATCTGCGAATAAAATCCCCAGGTAAAATTCCCATGTAATTAACATTTTTCTTGTAGTGGAGATGATAAACATTTGAGAAAAAGTTAAATGGAATGAATTACCATTTTTACATCTAGATCCTCGAATAAGATAATATGAACTTGAAGTTTATAAAAAGATAATTCATCTACAATATATTACAAAGCACGCCTGCCGCATTTGTTGACCCAAAGAAAGTAACTATATTCTCACTACAAATGCTCATATTAGAATAAGTCCTAGAATGATAAAATTTATGGTACGCTTAAAGAGCATAGACAAATCGGTTTCAAATAAAATTCTTAATAAAGAAGATGAGCAAATGATCATAATAAAGAGGTAAGTGTTTTAGAAGAGTACATGACATAACATTTCAAAAAACCTCAGGAGAGGTTCAAGTACTTAAAATGAATGAAGAGATCTCTATGCTATGTCTTTATGAAAAATACATTGGTACCGATCTATAATGTTCGTCGACGACATATATGATAACGCTAAATATATAAGAGGATATTAAGTCTGGAGAAATAATGAATTGGTTTCATATGAAAGACATGTAGTTTTGGACATGTAGTTCAAACACTTAAAAGTATAAAGTCAATGACAAGTGCAAGTATTTTTATCTATCTTATATGTGTAGCATGACATAAAACTTGATATGCATCTAAAGTCTATTTATATGGCTTATATGACTTAACTTATATGACAATCTCGGAAGGATTTAAATTGCTTAAAGTATATATAATTCTTGGTCCTGAAGTACCACATCCTACGCGCAATTTGTGCACATATGTATCTTGCTATAACTATAAGCATGATAATGTGATAGCGATGATTTTTCCCTCTATGGAAATATTGAAAAGACTATTCCACGACATTATATGAAGACATTATATATATACAAGAATGATGATTCCAAGGTGCAACATATTCATTCAAGTGATAATACGGCTGATTTATTCACCAAATCTCTACTGATGTCAACCTTCAAGAAGCTAGTGTACAAGATCGGAATGCGAAAGCTCAAGGAAGTGAATTAATGCTCTTATCAAGGGGAGTTAATACACATTGTACTCTTTTTTCCTTAAAGATTTTGTCCTATTGGGTTTTCCTTGCAAGGTTTTTAACAAGGCAACCAAAATGTATATTTCTAAACATGTGTACTCTTTTTCCTTTTCTAGAATCTTTTTTCCCACTAAATTTTATTTTAGTTAATGTTTTAACGAGACACATTATCTATTGAATAGACATTCAAGGGGGAGTGTTATAAATAATATTTTATTTATGGTGAATGTCTATATTTTTAAGAGATTTTAGGATTGTTACTTGGTGGCTAAGTCATTTTTTCCCTATAAATAGAGGAATTCTATTTCATTGTAATTGATCCCAAATCAATAAAAATTCTTTCACTCTACTTTTCCGTGCAATACTCTTTTCTTCTTTTATTATTTTATAACACATTTATACTTCTTTTATTGTGTTATAACACATTTACACTTCTTTTCTGTTGAAGTATTTTCTATAATTAAACAATTCATGATCAACACAAAGTCCTTCGGCCAATAATTTTCTTGTAGCCCACGAACAGGATCGTTCTATTTATCAACCAGAATTATTTTTTTAAACCAACTTGCATCAGGAGACGATCTTCAGCCTCTGACAGACTTTACATAACCTGATTTCTTTTGTAAATATTTGTTAATCATCAATACAAATTTAAGTTCAGCTTAATATTTTTACTTTTTTTCTTGTACCCTCTAAAGTATATTGGGATTAAATTTAGAGTTCTTTCTTTTTGTTTTTTAGATCTATTAAGAACAGAAAATGTTAATTGTGCGGGTAGTTGAAGTGATATCTATCTTATGCCATCAAAAAGTTGACATACATTTTCAAACATTTGATTAATTCTTTTCTTTTAGTTAGGCCATTTAGTAATAATGCTGTTGTTAAGGTCGACGAAGCACTTATTAAGAGACGTACCTGCTCAAATACAACTAATAAAAAATAGTTTAATAAACATTATGCTACCTGCAATTTTTATATATGATATAAATAGACAGAGATCAGCATTAGCTTTCTAAACTTTAAAGGTTAAAGATTACAGAAGTTAATCAAGTTGCTTTAACTCGTTGACAGTGGTGAGCCACAAAGTTAACGTTGTTTCGTCGGAAAATTACACTATTTCGATAGATAAAAATTAGTATTTTTTTTTGTATATATAGTTATATACTAGGTGTTGAGTCTTTTTTATCTTTTCGTATATTTACTTCTTTAAATTTTGACACCTCTTAATGAAGATTTTGGTCCCGTTAACTTGTTGGAAGAAGGTATTCGAAGTAAAGTGTAAGAGTAAATGTTTGAATAGGATAGTTAACAAAGAATGAGGCTATTTTTAGTTTATTGTTAATATGGGCTGCTAGTCTAATTAATTATACAATTTATAACCTTTTAACAAATAGTTAAATATGCAGAGTCGATATACGAGTTGATAATGTAGCCAAACAATTATTTTCCTTATTTGTTTGTTTATTCTTGAGCAAAATTTATTTGTTGCCACTCGGGCCAAATTTATATCGCCCGATAACTACAAAATGACCCCATACAAGCCATAGCCTAAAAATAATAATAAGCTAGCAAATGAAAAGGATCTAAGATATGGATTTCTTTAAATCGAAGGTAAACATGCTTGAACCCTTTAAACCGGAGGCCAAGCCGAGTCATCTGTAAGAACCTTGTGATTGATTTCAGTTTAAAACAAGGTATGCAATGGCCTGCCGCCGCGAGCTGCCTGCCGCCGCGAGCTGCCACGCGGAGGTGGCGATGAGTGGCCGAGTATGCCAACCCAACATTAAACACCCATCGTTCTCTTCAACTCTGATTGATCGAATTCAACACTTTTTCTATAGCCCCATGTCTTGCTAATAATCTGTGCAGCTCGAAAACAGAATTCACAGCCACCACTTCTGTTTCAATACTTGACCTTAGATCGAGAATCTCAACATCAAAATCTGCAAATGAGTTTGTTACAAATCCCCGAAATTCGAATTCGACTCCAATAATTTCAACTAATTGCGCTAACTTCCACCCAACTTGTTGCAAAGCGTCAGTGTTATCTAGCTGTGGAGGTCCAGTTCCAGTAAGCCTAAATGCTGGTGGTCCACCTGGACGTAAAGCTAACGCTTGAATAAGTGTTGGCCATTTCATACCTTGAATTCTTTGATTTTTGTTTTAATAGACTTCTTAATTATAAATTTCTATACAAAATAGTCTATACATATTGGATAGATAAGGTTAAGGTATATACTTTTATACATCATACAACAGTCTATACACGTTGAATAGATAAAAGTGCTCGGAATATAAAATATAGACAAAATAGACTATCACTATACAAAATATATATACAAAATAGACTATCACTATACAAAAAATATACAATATAGATTGTCACTGTATAATTTATATACAATATACTGTCACTATATAAAATATATACAATAGACTGTCTCTATGCAAAATATATACAAAATAGATTGTCATTATACAAAACAATATACTAAATAGACTATCACTATATAAAATATATACAATAGACTGTCATTATACAAAAAATATACAAAATAGGCTATCACTATACAAAAAATATACTAAATAGACTGTCACTATACAAAATAGACCATCACTATACAAAAATATATAAAATAGACTGTCACTATACAAAATAAACTGTCATATACAAAAAATATACAAAATAGACATTTCGGGCTATGAAATGTAATATGTTTGGGCCGAAGGGACATTTTGTGTCAATGAAGAAAAATATGGGTTATTAAAATTTTGAGGGGCTATAGAAGGTCATTTCTATTTATTCTTTGCTTGTACATTCACTATTTTATGGAAGAAGAAAGGTAAACGGTTGGGCATATAGTAGATATGTCCTAGAATATCCAATCTCACATTTGATGATTTGAACATATTTTTATGAGCGTTATTTGATATAAAATATATATGTCATTTGATATTCTTTTATCATTGTTATTGTTAATTGTTTAATTAACTTGATAAAGTCCTTTTTAAATTTTGAGACTTGTCATCATGATGGAGATCATGATAATGAGGGTAAAGTTTCTTATAATTTAATCTAAATTTGTTCTTGATCACAGAGTTATTAATTTGGACGTTAGTAATCTAGTTAGATCAATATTTATGTGATACTCTTTTATTGGATAAAGATTAGTTGATCTCATAAACTAAATCACATAGATAGATGATGCATATAGAGATATGATCATTGAACCGAATCATTGGATAATTCCTAATGGTTAGAATTACCATAAACTGTCAATATGATAATCTCTTGAAGAATTTGATGTAAGAGTTTCCTCTGACCTAAGATCGTCTTAGTAATTGGAAAGTTATTTATTGTGTTCTGATACTAGACACCCCCCTAGGGCGATAGTTAAAAGGATATTGGGTATGATTAAATACTTGTAGAATTAGTGATTGATCATGTCACGACCCAAACTAACCTCTGTCGTGATGGCGCCTATCGTGGAACTAGGCAAGCCGACTCATTTCCAAAACAAACCGATATTTTTATTTCAAAGATGATTTCAAGATTATTTAACATAAAACCTCCATTTAAAGAGTACAAATCAAAGAAAACAGAAGTGCGGAAAAGAAAAGCCCGACATCTGGGTGCCACTAGTCATGAACATCTACTACAATCTGTCTAACAACATCAAGGCTAACTCAGCCTAGAAAAATAGCTAAATATAACTAGAGAAAGATAAGAGGGAGAAGAGCAGGGGCTGCGATCGCCAAACAGCTACCGTGTCCAGCTACACCTGAATCTGCACACAAGGTGCAGGGAGTAACGTGAGTACGCCAACTCAGTAAGTAACAACAATAAATAAAGACTGAGCAGTAGTGACGAGAAATAAAGCGTATAACATTCATATCATGAAATCTCAGTAAAATACAACATGCTTTAAAAATTAGTGTTTGAATCAAATCATCTCGTTTAAACCCGGTTCCAGTAA
>AWOL01S0079771.1:4645-16678 GCA_000715115.1 Nicotiana otophora | reverse complement strand
GGCCTCGATCAGGGTATCGAGGTTGGGCCTTCGATCATAGCCTCAATCATGGTATCGAGCTTGAGCCTTCGATTGTGACCCTCGATTTTGGGTCTCGATCCTGGCCCTCGAGCCTTGCCTTCGATCATGGCCCTCGAGCTGGACCTTCGATCATGGCTCTCGAGTTGAACCTTCGATCATGGCTTCGATACACTAGCTAGAGCCTATACCTCGTCAACCCTGGGCTCGATACTTGGGCTCAATATCTGGCTCGATATATGGGCTCGATATCTGGCTCGATATCTGGGCTCGATCACAGCCCAGAATATCCAACAGAAGAGGAACAATTGCAGCAGCATTTTAACTCAAATTTTTGATCCGTTAACCATCCGAAACTCATCCGAGGACCTCGGGACCTCAACTAAATATACCAAAAAGTCCTAAAACATCATACAAACTTAGTCGAACCTCTAAATCTCATCAAACAACGCTATAACCATGAATCATACCCCAATTCAAGCTTAATGAAACTAAGAGTTTTCAAATTCTACATTCAATGTCGGAACCTATCAAATCAACTCCGATTGACCTCAAATTTTACACACAAGTCATAAATTATATAACGGAGCTATGAAAATTTTCGGAACTGGATTCCGACTCCGGTATCAAAAAGTCAACTCATCGGTCAAACTTCCAAACTTAAGTTCTTATTTTTAGCCATTCCATGCCTAATTTAACTACGGACTTCCAAATAAAATTCCGAACACGCTCCTAAGTCCAAAATCACCATACAGAGCTGTGGGAATCATCAAAATTCTATTTCAGGATCATTTTCACAAAAAGTTGACCGAAGTCAAACTTAGCACTTTAAGGCCAACTTAAGGAACCAAGTGTTCCGATTTCACCTCAAACACTTCCAAATCCCGAACCAACCATCCCCGCAAGTCATAAATCATTACAAGCACCTACGGGAAGTTTTATTTTAGGGAACGAGGTTCTAAAAGTGGAAAATGACCGGTTGGGTCATTACACCACGGGTACACCTCTTGCCTCCAAACATCTTCATAAAGCCTCAATCGAAATGTTATCGTAGATTGTTCTAGATGAATAAACACCATATGTAAATCTCGCTTCCTCTCCCTACACTCCTTCACTAATCTCCTAACAAGATGAATGGTTTTTGTAGTAGATCGCCCAGGCATGAATCCGAATTGGTTCTCAAAAATAGACACCCCCTCCTTACCCTCATCTCCACCACTTCTCCCAAATCTTCATCGTGGGGCCAAGTAGCTTGATACCTATATAGTTGTTTGTTCTTGCAATTTTAAGAAAAAATAACATAGTTCTTAGACTCTAACGACTCGACTAGTCATTTTACTTTCTAGATTTCTGTTCCACTAATTACGACTCCCCGTATGTGTATTTACAGTTTTATGACTTGCGGGGACGGTTAGTTTGGGCTTGGAAGGGTTCGGGTTGAAATCCAAATACTTAGTTCCTTAATATTGGCTTAAAAAGGGTTAAGTTTGACTTGGGTCAACATTTATAGTAAGCGACCTCCGAATCGAGATTTGCTAGTCCCAATAGATTTGTATTATGGGTTTGGACTTGGGAGTATATTCGGATCGGGTTTTGGATGACCCGAAAGCGTTTTAGCGCTTGATATTGAAAGTTGGCACATTGAAGGTTTTTTAAGTTCTTTAAATTTGTTTTGGAGTAGGTTTTGGTGTTATTGAGAACCGTTTGGGATTCTGAGCCTGGGAATAATTTCGTACGGTGACTTAAGACTTGCACGCAAAATTTGGTGTCATTCCGAGTAGTTTAAGTATGAATCGGTGCGTTCGGAGTAAGTTGGAAGAACTTGAAATTCATAAGATGATTCGATTTGGTTTGGGGTGCGATTCTTCATTTTGATGTTGTTTTACCCGTTCTGAGGGTTCGAGCGAGTCTGTTTTATCTTTATGAGCTTGTTGGTATGTTTGGGCGAGGCCCTAGAGGCCTCGGGTGCTATTCGGACAATGCGCGGACCAAGTTTGGACTTGAAAGAACTACTGGTGCACCAGTTCTGTTGCATCCGCACCTGCGAGATTGTTTGGCCGCAGGCAGTGAGATTCATTTAATGTTGAGACTTAGGCTATTTTGGCTCATTTCTTTCATCTCGTGGGCGATGTTGGAGCTCTTTGAAGAGGGGTTTTCACCTAGTACTTTGAGGTAAGTAATTTCTATATGAGATGAGTTTAATACATGTATTTTGGATAGATCGTAGCATATAAAGTGTAGAAATTAAGGATTTAGTTGAAAAACCTAGGTTTTGATAAAAATGGTATTTTAGAACGAAAAGGATTATGGAATTGGGTGAAAATTACATATTTGAGTTTGTGAGGTTATGGGTAACAATTATCTTTGAACATTTTCGGAATCTGGGCATGTGGGCCGGGAGTAAATTTTAGGAATCTTCCAATATGGGTTGGGTAATTACTCTAATAGTTAAATTATTAATGTTTGAGCGTATATTGATTAATTTACATAATATTTGGCTAGCTTCGGATTGTTCAGCATAAAGTTGGGTCTTTAGAGTGAATTTGTGCCCGAAAAGTGAGCTTTGAGATGAGGTAAGTCTCTTGCCTAATTTTGTAAGAGGGAATTTACCCCACAGATGATTCAAATTACTAATTGCATCTAATTGTGGGGGCTACGCACGCACGAGGTGACGAGAGTCCATGCGTAGCAACTAATTATGTTTAAGTATGGGTAGTTTAGGACCCAAATCATAAAATACTTATAATGCTTGAACTCTACTTGTTAATTTAAGTGCCTAAATTATATTGAAAGTTGATAAAGGATTCATAAAGACCGAATTTCACTTACTTGAGTTTTGGCGGGTTACCTGACTGTTAATAGAAATTATGCTTCTTTGTGTATTAGCCTTGTAATAGCTTTTTAAACTGGATGTTCATAAAATATTCTCTCTTATTGTGGATTGGGCCGAATGCCTCGGCAGTATAATAGATGCATCTATGGTTCATGCCGCCCGACCCTCAGCAGTCTACACATTATTCTAGATAGGACCGTACGACCTCAGCATAAATCATTCTTGTTAATTCTTGGAGCTCGAATACATTAGATATTATTTTTATGAATTGAGAAGTTATTATTTATTTATTGGCCTGAAATGTATTTGAAATTAGTATGTGTTAGTTGAAGACTTTTGAAATTTACTATTTGTCAAAGAATCATTCACTCATTACTTGTTATTGAGTTATTATTATTATTCATATATTTCATGCCTATTTAGCATTCCTGTAATTTATTGTTGGCCAATAGCATTATTGGTGGTGGCGGATGAAGAAGGATATAGTTTAGTATGTAGCGAGGTGCCTAAATTGTCATCAGCTTAAGTATGAGCATCAGAGTCTAGGTGGCCTACTCCAGTATATGGTTATACCTGAGTGGAAATGGGAGCGCATTTCTATGGACTTCGTAGTTGGGTTGCCACGGACCTTGAGGAAGTTTGATGAAGTTTGGGTCATTGTTGATAGGTTGAACAAGTCGGCACACTTCATTCCAGTTATGACCACGTATTCTTCAGAGAGATTGGCCCGGATTTATATTCAGGAGATTTTTCGGTTGCATGGTGTGCATGTTTCCATTTTATCAGATAGAGGCCCTCAGGGCAATACAGAGTGAGTTTGGAGGACAGTCAGAGTGACCCGGGTAGAGCTCATCACATCCTTTCATCCGCAGACCGACGGATAGTCAGAGCGGACGGTTCATATCTTGGAGGATATGCTCAGGGCATGTGTGATTGACTTCGGAGGACAATCAGATCTATTCTTGCCTTTGGAGGAGTTTGCTTGCAACAATAGTTATCAGTCCAGCATTGAGATGGCTACATTTGAGGCTTTATATGGTCGGCGATGTAGTTCGCCCGTCGGATGGTTTGAGCCCGGCAAGGCTAAGTTATATGGTGGTGATTTGGTGAAGGATGTCTTGGAAAGGGTAAAGTTGATTTAGGAGCGACTTCGCACATCACAGTCCAGAGAGAATAGTTACGCGGATCAGAAGGCGCGTGGTTTATCATTTGTCACGACGCAATTTCTTTTATTGGCCGTGATGGCACCTAACATCTCCGCTAGGCAAGCCAACGATGAACTAGCCATGTAATTGTTCTTTTTAATAAATTTCCAAGTAGTTGAATTTTATTTATTAAGAAAATAAGGAGTATAAAA
Organism: Nicotiana otophora; assembly: GCA_000715115.1. Lineage (NCBI taxonomy): Eukaryota > Viridiplantae > Streptophyta > Magnoliopsida > Solanales > Solanaceae > Nicotiana > Nicotiana otophora. Next base: position 12,470 of record AWOL01S0079771.1, on the reverse strand, counting down.
TTTAATACAGTAAAGCGAAATCTAATGAGAGAGCAAATGCAGTGAAATAAATGCTCCAAACCATAAAGTCTACTATCATGTGTTTCAAGAACTGGTGTCACAAGTGTATGAGCAACTAGTAGAATATACAAAACACTAAGCTACTGTCTAAATTAGTGTAGACAGAAAGTAAATGCAAAAGAGAGACTCTGGGTACTGCAGAACGGACTCCGAAAGTAGCTCACCACTAGGCCTCGGGATAACAAAGGTGCGCGCCAGAATGACTGTCAGATGCACCTGCCTCAAGTCATGCACGATTAGTGTAGAAGTGTAGCATGAGTACATAAATAATATGTACCTAGTAAGTATTCAGTCTAACCTCGAAGAAGTAGTGACGAGAGGTCGACATCGACACTTACTTTGGGCCAACAAAAAATTACGCGAATGCTAAATAGGCAAAGAATATGTGAAAAATAATATTAACACAATAGCAAACAATGATTAAATGATTCTTTAACTAATGGTAAATTCCAAAAAATATCTTCCACCAACACATACTAATTCCAAATAAATTTCGGGCAAATAAATAAATTGTAACCTCTTAACTCATAAAAATGATATCAAGTATATTCGGGCTCCAAGCATTAACACGCATGATTGATGCCGAGGTCGTACGACCCGATGCAGAATAATATGTACACTGCCGAGGGTCGAGCGACACAAACTATAGATGCATCTATTATACTGCCGAGGCATTTATCCCACTCCACAAGAAGAGGGAATACTCTATGAATATCCAATTTAAAAGCTATTATAGGACTAATACACACGGAAGAACAATTTCTATTAACGGTCAAGTAACCCGCCAAAACATAAAGTAAGTGAAATTCGGTCTTTACGAATCCTTTATCAAGTTTCAATATAATTTAGGAACTTAATTTAACAAGTAGAGTGCAAACATTACAAGTATTTCATGATTTGGGTCCTAAAACTACCCGGACATAGGCATAATTAGTAGCTACGCACGAACTCTCATCACCTTGTGCGTGCGTATCCCCCACAATTAGAAAACAATAGTAATTTAAAATATCTATGGGGTAAATTCCCTCTTATAAGGTTAGGCAAGAGACTTACCTCCTGCCAAAGCTCACTTTGCGGCCCACAAATTCACTCTAAGCCTCAACTTGGTGCCGAGCAATCCGAAACTATCCAAATGTTATATAAATTAATCAATATATACTCAAAAATTAATAATTTAGCTACTAGAGTAATTACCCAACCCAAATTAGAAGATATCCTAAAATTTACCCCCAGGCCCACGTGCTCGGATTCTAGAAATTTTCAAAGATAATTGTTACCCATAACCTCACGAACTAAAATATATAATTTTCACCCAATTCTATAATCATTTTCGTTGTTAAATCCCATTTTTATCAAAACCTAGGTTTTTCAACTAAACCCATAATATTCATTATTTTTACATGTTAAAATCTACCCATAATTTATGTATTTAACTTACATTGGATAGAAATTACTTACCTCCAATGGCTAGGTTAAAACCCCTCTTCAAAGAGCTCAAATATTTCCCACGAGATGAAAGTAATGAGCCAAAATAGCCTAAGTCCCCGACTTAAATGAACCTCACTGCCCAGCGGATTTTCGCACTTGCGATGCCACTGTCGCACATGCGGCTCCACTTCTGCGGACAAAACCTCGCATGTGCATACCACGCCTAGGTCTACCTCCATCGCTTCTGTGGGCAAAGCCTCACTTCTGCGGTACACGCGCCGCACCTGCGACCCTCCCCACTTCTGCGATCCACTACCTCGCACATGCGCCTTCGCAGGTGCGGTTCCTGCTTCACTTCTGTCGCCATATGGCAGTCCATGCCAGGCCACTTCTACGGTCAAAAGATCGCACCTACGAGCTCGCACCTGCGGCCAAAATCTCGCAGGTGCAGACGCACCAGAACTGGTGCACCGGCAGTTCTCTCAAGTCCATACTTGAGCCGCGCATCATCCGAATAGCACCCGAGGCTACCGGGGCCTCGCCCAAACATACCAACAAGTTTGTAAACATAAAACGGACCTGCTCGACCTCTTGAAACACAGAAAACAATATCAAACTAAGAATCACAACCCAAAACTAAATAGAATTAACTTATGAACTTCAAGTTCTTCCAACTCACTCCGAACACGCCGAATTATACTTAATCTACTCGGAATGATACCAAATCTTGTGTGCAAGTCTTAAATCACCATATGGAGCCATTCCTAGGCTCGGAATCCCAAAGGAACCTCAATAACACCAAAAACCTACTTCAAACAAAATTTAAAGAACTTTAAAACTTTCAATGCGCCAAGTTTCAACTTTATGCGCCGATTCGAACATGCGCCCAAGTCGAAAATCATCATACAAATCTATTGGGACCATCAAATCCTGGTTTTGAGGTCGTTTACTAAAAATATTGGCCCAAGTCAAACTTAAGCCTTTTAAGCCAATATTAAGGAACTAAGTGTTTCGATTTTAACCTGAACCATTCCAAACCCGAACTAACCATCCCCACAAGTCATAAAATAGTAAAAGCACACACGAGGAGTCTTATTTAGTGGAATATGGATCTAGAAAGAAAAATGACCGGTCGGGTCATTACATCATTTATGGTGGGCAAGAAGGTTCTCTTGAAAGTCTCGCCGATAAAGAGAATCATGAGGTTCGGGAAGAAGGGCAAGTTGAGTCCAAGGTTTATAGGTCCATTTGAGATGTTGAGACGGGTTGGGGAGGTTGGTTATGAGCTTTCTTTGCCTCTCAGTCTATCGGGAGTTCATATGGTTTTCCACGTGTCTATGCTCCAGAAGTATCATGCCGACATGTCGCATATGTTAGAATACCGCACAGTTCAGCTAGATGGGAGCCTGGGTTATGAATAGGAGCCAGTTGCCATTATTGACAAGCAGGTTCCCTAGTTGAGGTCCAAGAAGATTTCTGCGGTAAAGGTTAAGAGTAGGGTTCAACTAGTCGAGGAGGCGACTTGGGAGACCGAGGAGGACAAGTGGAGCAGATATCCACACTTATCCGGCACTCCAGGTACGATTCTATACCCATTCGAGGACGAACGTTTGTTTAAGAGGTGGAGAATGTAACAACCCGACCGGTCGTTTTGCTTTTTAGATCCCCGTTCTCCTAATTAAGATTCTCCGTATGTGCTTTTACTATTTTATGACTCGTAGGAACGGTTAGTTTGGGATTGGAAGGGTTCGGGTTAAAATCGGAACACTTAGTTTCTTAATATTAGCTTTAAAAGGGTTAAGTTTGACTTGGGTCAATATTTATAATAAACGACCTTGGAACCAGGATTTGACGGTCCTAATAGTTTTGTATGATGATTTTGGACTTGGGCGTATGTTCGGATCAGGTTTTAGATGACCCCGGGAGCATTTCAGCGCTTAATATTGCAAGTTGGCACATTGAAGGTTTTCAAATTTTTTAAATTTGGTTTAGAGTAGGTTTTGGTGTTATCGAGGTCCGTTTGGGATTTCGAGCACGAAAATAGTTCTGTATGGTGATTTAAGACTTGCACGCAAAATTTGGTGTTATTCCGAGTAGTATAAGTATGATTCAGCGCAATTGGAGTAAGTTGGAAGAACTTGAAGTTCATAAGATGATTCGATTTGATTTGGGGTGCGATTCTTCGTTTTGATGTTGTTTTACGTGTTCCGAGGGTTTGAGCGACTCCGTTTTATGTTTATGAACTTTTTGGTATGTTTGGGAGAGGCCCCGGGGGCCTTGGGTGCTATTCGGATGACGCGTGGACCAGGTTTGGACTTGAAAAAACTGTTGGTGCACTAGTTCTGGTGCGTCCGCACCTGTGAGCTTTTGATCGCAGAAGCGGCCAGGGACCGGTGTTCTATGGTTCGCAAAAGCGGTGGAAGTTCTGCAGAAGTGGAGGAAGTTCCGCAGAAGCAACTTCGCTTCTGCAATAAAAGGGCCGCAGGTGCGAGAAGAGGCTGGCCAGGCCTGGATCGCAGGTGTCTTCTGCAGAAGCGGGTCTGCAAAAGCGGGAGCCATTACGCAGAAGTGAAGGCAGGTGGCCTGGGTTAGTACCGCACCTACGATGGATATTTTGCAAGTGTGGCACCGTAGGTGCGCCCCAGGATCCGCAAAAGCGAAATATCTGGGGCAATGAGGTTCATTTAATGTCGGGACTTAGGCTATTTTGGCTCATTTCATCTCTTGGGCGATTTCGGAGCTCTTTGAAGAGGGGTTTTCACCTAGCACATTTAGGTAAGTAATTTCTATATGAGATGAGTTTAATACATGTATTTTGGGTAGATTCTTAGCATATAAAATATAGAAATTGAGGGTTTAGTTGAAAAACCTAGGTTTTGATAAAAATGGGATTTAACCATGAAAATGATTATTGAATTGGGTGAAAATTATATATTTGAGTTCGTGAGGTTACGGGTAACAATTATCTTCGAAACTTTCCGTAATTCGGGTACGTGGGCCCGGGGTAAAGTTTAGAAATCTTCCAATTTGGGTTGGGTAATTACTCTAATAGTTAAATTATTAACTTTTGAGCATATATTGATTAATTTACATAATATTTGGCTAGCTTCGGATTGTTCGGCACCAAGTTGGATCCTTAGAGTGAATTTGTGGCCGAAAAGCGAGCTTTGAGACGAGTTAAGTCTCTTGCCTAACATTATAAGAGGAAATTTACCCCCATAGGTGATTTAAATTATTAATTGCTTCTAATTGTGGGGGCTACGCACGCACGAGGTGACGAGAGTCCGTACGTAGCAACTAATTATGCTTAAGTCTGGGTAGTTTAGAACTCAAATCATGAAATACTTGTAATGTTTGCACTCTACTTGTTAATTTAAGTGCCTAAATTATATTGAAACTTGATAAAGGATTCGTAAAGACCGAATTTTACTTACTTGAGCTTTGGTGGATTACTTGACCGTTAATAGAAATCATGCTTATTTGTGTATTAGCCTCGTAATAGCTTTTAAACCGGATGTTCATAAAGTATTCTCTCATCTTGTGGAGCGGGTCAAACACCTCGACAGTATAATAAATGCATCTATGATTCGTGCCGCTCGACCCTCGGCAATGTACACATTATTCTGGATCGTGATGTATGACCTCGGCATAAATCGTGCATGTTAATGCTTGGAGCCCGAATACACTTGATATTATTTTTATGAATTGAGATGTTATAATTTATTTATTGGCCTGAAATTTATTTGAAATTAGTATGTGTTAGTTGAAGACTTTTGAAATTTACTATTTGTCAAAGAATCATTTACTCACTGCTTATTATTGAGTTATTATTATTATTCATATATTCTATGCCTATTTAACATTCCTGTAATTTATTGTTGGTTCATAGTAACTGTCGATGTCGACCCCTCGTCGACCCCTAGTCACTACTTCTTCGATGTTAGACTGGATACTTACTGTGTACATGTTGTTTATGTACTCGCGCTACACTTCTGCACTAATCGTGCAGGATCTGAGACAGATGTATCTGCTAGTTATTCCGGTGCGCACCCCCGTTATCCCTAGACCTAGTGGTGAGCTGCTTTCTGAGTCCGTTCTGAAACATCCGGAGTCTCTCGTTTGCATTTACTTTTTGTCTACTCTACTTCAGACAATAGCTTAGTATTTTGTATATTCTACTAGTTGCTCATATACTTGAAACACCAGGTCTTGGAACACATGCTAGTAGACTTTATGGTTTGGAGCATTTATTTCAGTGCATTTACTCTCTCATTAGCTTTCGCTTTACTATATTAAATTTTTTACTCCTTATTTTCTTAATAAATAAAATTCAACTACTTGGAAATTTATTAAAAAGAATGATTACATGGTTAGTTCACTGTTGGTTTGCCTAGCGGCGACGTTGGGTGCCATCACGGCCAATAAGAGAAATTGGGTCGTGACATAGACTCAAAATACTTTTTAATTTTTAAAAAAGCTATGGCGAATGTATGTCAATTCAGATAGGTTTTTATCAATTTTTTCTTATATATTGGTTTTTGATTCATTTTTTTAAATGTGAACTTTTGGGATATTTTCAACAGTTAAAAAGGGGGATATTTCGAAGTTTTTTCTCAAAGAAGAGCGCGTATGGGCACATGAACTTTTACTCTCCTACCTCTAAGGTTATATTTGTATAATTTTTAGCGGTTTAAATCAAAAACACTAAATTTGGGTGCTCTGATTAAGATTTTAACAAGAATATGAGAGGTAAACTTGGCAAAAAGAAATAAAGAAATCAAGAACGTAAATTTGTTTCTAAAGAATAGCGTACTTTGACCAAACTTTGCTCCGAGTGAGAACTGAGAAGTATGAAAGAGAAGATTCTCTTAATCTCATTTTATGTCAATCAAATTAACAACAACAATTGTTAATTTGTTTACATGAAATTTGATTAATTGCACTCATTTTGATTAGGCAATAGAATCTGAGAATTAGTAAGATTTGCTTGGTATTTGGTAGACTGCAACCAGGCGGATCCAGGATTTAAATTCTATGAGTTCAGCTTTTAAAGTTTTTAGTATTAAATCCATTATATTTTTAAAGTTATGGGTTCATATTTATTATTTTTGCAAGTTTAATAAATTTCTACATGTAAAGTTTTACTCTGTGTCAAAAGTTATGGGTTCAATTGAGTCCGTCGGTAATACGCTAGGTCCGCCCCTGGCAACCATTTTTTAAATGTATAATAGAACGATATTTCATAATCCTTATTAAAACACAGTGTATACGGTCAAAATCGATTCTCAGTCATAAAGACCGGTCGAGACAATAACCTTTCAATCGAAGGGTATCCGCATGGCGAGCTCGAACGATTTTCGAAGTAGAGACGTCGAGCTTCGAGCCATAAGACCATTCAACCGCAAAACTATCGAACCTGCATCCGGATCGGACTACGGGGTAACGACGACCGACGCGGGCCCCGAATATCGATGCTCCAAGGCAGAACCGAGCTCAAATTAAGACCGGGGATTCGATCTAGTACCAAGCTCGAGTCAGCACCGAACTCGCAAGATAAGAGCCGTTACAACCGCACCTAGGGAGAGAATCTTGGCAAGAATCGAGGGAGAGATAAACCATCGTGGGTTCTCCACTATATGTATTATTTTATGTTGTTACTAATAAAGTAGTGACCCTCTACTATAAAAGCAAAGATAGACTACAGTAGGGAGAGGGCTCAAGATTTCATTGTCCTTGTTCTTCTAATATTTTTCAGTCTTCCCTTCCACCATTTTTCATTTACACAGCAAAATACTTGTATTGTCATTTATATCAAAGAAATTTGCATACTCTTAGAACCATATTTAAATTTAACGTTATCCGATTTTTCGGGTAGACAGTTTGGCGCCCACCATGAGGCTAAGGGTAACGGTGATTGTCTGATATAAATCTACAGTATGCTCCAGCTTACAACTTCGAATCAGCCAGGCTCTACCTATCGACTTCGAAGCCGGCCTTCAAGACGAAACCAACAACTTGGTACCTGGGGCCGGAAGGCTATCTAACAATGGTAACGAGGCTCGAATCGAAGAACCCGAAATTCGAGCTGAAGTACCACTGGATATCAATTCGCAAATAGCTCTAGAAGCGAATCAGCGTTCTGAACCAGAGATGAGCGTTCAGGGCGGTGCTCGATCTATAGCCTGAGACACCTACGACACGGGGGAAATTGGGGTCAGCTTGCGTATGAGTTTCGAAATGTTGCAGGCCCAACAAGCAGCAATAGCTCAGTTGCAGAGCCGAACCCATACGCAAAGCGGGCCGAACTCCAATCCGCTCCTTCGGGAAGTCACACCCA
>AWOL01S0079757.1:0-14872 GCA_000715115.1 Nicotiana otophora | reverse complement strand
ATATATATATATATATTATATTTTCATTAATATTTTTAATTTAATCGATTGGATGAACAACTATTTGAGTTAATTTTACCTTTTTCTCTTCTTAATTTAGTTTGATTTTAGATTCTTTTTATTTCTTCAGAACTGTAAAATAATGTAGTATTTTTTTTTCCAGGACGATAAAATAACGAGAGTTGAAGTGTTGAACTCATACAGTTTGTCTGAAATATATTCTTTTCAACTTTTCTGCTATTTGAAAATAGATTTTCTCATAATATTTCTAAAGTTTTAGTAATAATATTTCAATAGCTTTAACATAAAATTCAACACAACAGTTTTTTTCTCTTTCCAATTATTGTAAAACTAAACACAGACATGCTACTTGTTGCCAAACATAAAACTAATTTTACAGTCTACACTTTATGTGTATAACATGCTAATTTAGGATTTAATTGAAATAATGAATCATTATTTCTTAATAAATCAGGACTGCCAAATTACAAGCGCGTGCAAGACCAACACTAATGCATCCAAAAGGAAAAGAAGAGTACATTTTAACTTGCACTCAAACGATGAGGCTATTATTTCAAGATCTCCTAATTAATTCATGATTTTAATTAAGTATAATTAGTTTGACCTGGAAAGATTAATTAACTTAAATATTTTCATTAATGAGTGCGTTGAATTTAGTAGAATATTTCCTGCGGGCTGAACAAGTAATACAACTCGTTGTTGCTTCAGTTTTGATTCAAATATGAGATTTTGTAAGACTAAACAAAACTTTTTATGTATTATTATTTAGGGTTTATATAACACAGAGATTGTTATCCATGGAATGATAATACATGAATTATGATTTTAAATCACGAATTCGTTATTATATGTGTACATGCACAAAATTTATTTTAAAAGAACTTTTCTTCAAATTTATTAGAATTCTAACTATATCTGTTTACCCGAAAAAAGGATAGAGTTTAATTTATACGTAGTTCTAAGGATATGTGGTATAGCTTAATACAAATTGTAAGGATAAATAAAAATCTCAAATATGGATACCAAATAAACAAGGTTGGAAAGAAAATAATTTTTAGGACTAAACAAGATTAATCAATTTATGAATCTTAAAAGAATAACTCTTAAATATAGGAGTGTATGGTGCTTGAATTTACAACGTAAGCCAAAGAACTCTCATCTACATAAATGTAGCCATCCTCTTTATAGTGGAGGATCCTACTTTAAATATAATTAAAAATACATAGTGGATAACCCATGATAAATAAGTTTTTCCCTAATTTCCGCCGAGATTCTCTCCCTTAGTGTGTTTGCAACGGCTCTTGTCTGTGAGCTCAACCCGACCGGCCTCGGTGCTGGTCGGTATTGCTTCTAGAGCTCGATGTGGACTCGAGATCAGGTGATGATTCGGGCTTGGTATCGATTGGCCTCTGCCCCATAAGCTCGAAATCATCTCATCATAGTTCGATTCGTACCCGAGCTCGATAATGACTTCGAACTCGGTGTTTGACCTATACCTGAATCTGAAGTTCGTTCATACCTCTTCAGAACCCATCTTGATATTACGAAGTCTCTCTTCGATCAATTATATTTCGACCTCGATCAATCGTACGAAGGCCGAAATCTATTTCGACCGTATACAGAGATAGTCCCCTCGTTTTTCGGGAAGAATGTGGTGAGAAATAATATGATTTCTTAATGGCTCGATTGGATATGCGCTGATGTTTGCATCGAGTCCGACCATGACGTCCGTGATAACTGTCTGTCGGTTTAGCTTGTCAAGACATTTAATGCGTGTCAGATGGTGGTCGGCCACCACTGATATTGAACCGTCATTGCTTCAATCTATAAATAGCCCTTACTTCCACTATTTATCACTTTTACGTCTTCAATCTTCAAAAACAATTTAAGTTCCTTTTTGTCTCTTCTGAGTTCATTTGCTGATCTGTGACTCTTTTCTGCAAAATTCTTCTAAAATCTAAACCACCAAATCTTTGTCACCTCCTTTAAATCCAAAAATGGTGAAGATATCAAAAATCGTCCCCCAAAAAGAAAAAGCTTTTTCTTCCCAATCCGCCGGCAAAACACACTAGTGGATCCATGGCCTGAGGAGTGCGTTTCGGTGGCGTGTGTTCTTACCTCCGATTTCAAACTCGATAAAGGTTCAACGGTTCCTCGCTGATATGAGCCCGTATCGAGATATATTTGTTTGATAACCGGGGGGTATATCGAGCAGATAAAAAGAGATTGTAATTGGGAGAATAAAGAAGTGGTAGTGTCGTCTCCTGAAAAGTATATTACTACTCACGTGAGAGGGGTTTTAAGTGTGTATACTTACCCATTCACGTTACGACCTCTCGACCCTGTTATCATAGATATTTGTCATAAATACCTAATAACTCTAGGCCAGATCCATCTTTCTTTTTGGCGGATCGTTATTTTGATCAGATACTTTGTGAACAAAATCGAGGGTATGCCTTTCACCCTCGATCATCTCATATGATTGTACCGTCCTCGCCTATTTTGAGGAGGATTAATAAAACTTCAACGTTGAGCTACCAAGGCTCTATTCTCGATCATAGACGAGGACATGGATCGAGGCTGGATGGGCAGGTTCGTTCGAGTAAGGACTTCAGACCTGATTCTAACTGAAAAGATGCCTTTTTCCGAAGAGTGGAACATGAAGCGTAAGTGTAATTCTGCTGTTATCTCCTACTATTTTGTCCTTTCATTTCTTTTCTCACCGATATCTCCCTTTTTGTGATACAACGGTTCCATGCATGCCCGACACAGTTCCCGATCTCAAGCACTGGGTACGAGATCTGGTTTTGAGCTCCGCATACGCAGAGCGTTCATGGCATGGCTTGTCAAAGGGCCGATGGGAGGTCAAATATCATGGTAAGCCCCTTTCTCGTATTTTTTGATAGTTCGAACAAGATGCTTCCCATATACATTAATAAAATTTCCTGTATGTAGGTGTGGGCAAAGATACGGTTTTGACGCCCTCGTCCGTCGAGGAAGAGGCTTCGATCTCTGTCCTAAAGCTGATGAAAGATAATAAGAGGAAAAGAGCCTCCGTTCCCGAAGATCCAAAACCGAAGAAGAGGATGGCTCGTAAGCCGAACAAGAACACCATTCCTTTGACCGTAGAATCAGTTCTGCGTCTAAGGGATGAAAACGACGAAGAAGAAGAAAATGATGGGTCTGCGCTGGCGGCCCGAACGAAGAAGACCACCGACGTTCCACAGGTAGCTGGATCAATGGTGGTTCATAAGGCTCCGCCTCGAACTGAGGATATATCAGAGAAAGATTCGGGCAGAGTCCCTGAGTTGTTGGAGATCGAAGATGCTTCCCATCGAAGCCAACGGATGGGGGATATCTCTGAAGGGTCTCTCCCTGAATCTCTTCGAACCGAAGAGAATGCTCCAAGTGATTCACTTGGGGCAGTATCAATCGAAAACTCGCCCACCTTCCCTGCTTTTTCCGCAGGGGCGATTCGGGAAGCCCAAGCTTTGGGGCCCTCGAACTAGACATGCCTCATAATGGAGAGGATCCTTTTCGTGACCTATTTGCCGATGTCGAGGATGCCACCGGTACAAGTGACGCATCAGATCATTTTCACGGAGTGCAACAGGCTTTTAATCAGGTAAGCCTTAAATTATTTTGTTGGCATTACCTTTATGTTTGCTTTTCTTTTCTAACTTCGTTTCTTTTCTCTTTGCAGGCCGTGATAATTCATCGAGAAGCATGTTCTTGGTCCCAAACCGAGCTGCATCGATATGAGGCCGACCTTCAATGGGCTACGGAGGAGAGGAACTCCTTTAAACTCCTCTTAGGGCAAAGGGGATAGGAAATAAAAGAGCTCCGAGCTGAGTTGGTCAAGGATCACTAAGATCAAACCGATCTGTCCGAGAAGGTAATGATACTTTTAAAAGCCTATGGGCTTGATACCAGAACAATGGATAATTTTTCGATCTCACAGTTGCAACAGAAAATTGAGATGATCGGAAAACTTCGTGAGGAGGTCGATGTGATAAAAGCGGAGTCTTTGAAATGGAAAGAAGATATGGATCACTTTGTTACAGAGAAAGAAGCCGCTCGAGCCCAATTATCATCGGCCGAAAACCAAGTTCAAAGTATGAAGGAGAAAAGCTCAGTTGAAGCAAGAAGAATAGAGGATATCGAGGCTCGTTTGGCCTCTGAACTTGCCAAGGGCGAATCTAACACCGAAAAGGCAAAGGCTGATGCGGATGCACTCGTGGCCGTCTATCGGGCCGATGATGAAGCTGCCCAGGTTCAAGAAAGAGAGGAAGCCGAGACCGCCGATACTCGATCACATTGGGTCATTGAACTTTCTAAGTGCTGATCTCGGAGGGAGACCCTCGAGGATATCGATACTCGAGGTTTCGATCTCGCTGAAGAGATAAAAAGGGATAAAGAACTCGAAGCCGATGCTGAAGCCTTGGCTTCCAATGATGATGATGATGGGAGTAAGAATGGGTCCGAGAATGGGGGGAGCCCGGTGGAGAAGGGACCGCTCCCGAAGATAACCAAGAAACTTAGCCCTTAGTTTCTATATTGTAATCAATCATGTAAACAATCTTATATATATATATATATATAAATATCTTTTTATTTTATCGGCTTGCTTCTGTTTTGTTTCCTGCCTTGTGAAGATTTTATTCATGCCTTATGAATGTTTTCATAAGGATTTAGGCAATTTGATCAAATTTGGACTTCGTAGCCTTTATAACCAGGTGAGTGCTTACTCAAATTTGAAATAAGGTAGCCCATAGGCTTAGTAGTCGAGTTGAGTGATTGTTTGAACTCGAAGTGATGTAGCCCTTAGGCTTATTAGTTGAGCGAGTGATTCGAACTCGAAATAATATAGCCCGTAGGCATAATAGTCGAGTGAGTGCTTGCTCGAACTCAAAATAAAAATATCCCGTGGACTTAGTAGTCGAGTGAATGATTCGAACTCGATGTAATATAGCCCGTAAGAGTAATGGTCGAGTGAGTACTTGCTCGAACTCCAAATAAAAGTAGCCCGTAAGCTTAGTAGTCGAGTGAATTATTCAAATTCGAAGTAATGTATCCCGTAGGCATAGTGGTCGAGTGAGTGCTTGCTCGAACTCGAAATAAAAGTAGCCCGTAGGCTTAGTAGTCGAGTGAATGATTCGAACTCGAAGTAATGTAGCCCGTATGCATAGTGGTCGGGTGAGTGCTTGTTCGAACTTGAAATAGAAGTAGCCCGTAGGCTTAGTAGTCGAGTGAATGATTCGAACTCGAAGTAATGTAGCCCATAGGCGTAATGGTCGAGTGAGTGCTTGCTCGAAAAAGTAGCCCGTAGACTTAGTAGTCGAGTGAATGATTCGAACTCGAAGTAATGTAGCCCGTAGGCATAGTGGTCGAGTGAGTGCTTGCTCGAACTCGAAATAAAAGTAGCCCGTAGGCTTAGTAGTCGAGTGAATGATTTGAACTCGATATAATATAGCCCGTAGGCATAATGGTCGAGTGTGTGCTTGCTAAAAAACGTAGACCGTAGGCTTAGTAGTAGAGTGAATGATTCGAACTCGAAGTAATGTAGCCCATAGGCGTAATGGTCGAGTGAGTGCTTGCTCGAAATCGTAATAAAAGTAGCATGTAGGCTTAGTTGTCGAGTGAATGTTTTGAACTCAAAGTAATGTAGCCCGTATGCATAAAGGTCGAGTGAGCGCTTGCTCAAACGCGTAATAAAAGTAGCCCGTAGGCTTAATCGTCGAGTGAATGATTCGAACTCGAAGTAATGTAGCCCGTAGGCGTAATGGTCGAGTGAGTGCTTGCTCGAACTCGAAATAAAAGTAGCCCGTAGGCTTAGTAGTCGAGTGAATGATTCGAACTCGATGTAATATAGCCCGTAGGCGTAATGGTCGAGAGACTTCTTGCTCAAACTCGAAATAAAAGTAGCCTGTAGGCTTAGTAGTCGAGTGAATGATTCGAACTCGAAGTAATGTAGCCCGTACGCGTAATAGTCGAGTGAGTGATTCGAACTCGAAGTAATGTTGCCCGTAGGTTTAATAGTCGAGTGAGTGATTCGAACTCGAAGTAATGTAGCCCGTAGGCTTAATGGTCGAGTAAATAATTTCGAACTCGAAGTAATGTAGCCCGTAGGCTTGATAGTTGAGTGAGTGTTTCTCGAACTCGTTGATTTACCTTAAGCCTGTTTGTGTAATAAATCTTGGATATAAGATATCGGTAAAGAAGAAAATTTTCTTTGCAAGTCATTGTACATGTGTCCATGTTTTGTGTCAGGGCTCGGGCCAACTACCTGAGCATGGTTCGTTTTGACCATTTAGCTCTTACAAATTTTCCTATCGGAACCCTGTTGTTATGAAGTAACTTTCTTGCATCGAACTTGATATATTTGAGGGCTAATTCCCCCCCAGTATTTGAGGTCGATTGTAAAGAGGCCTCAAATACTATCGATTTGTTTTTAAGTTAGCATGATCAATGGTTGCCTCATTAAAAATCTTGCCAAAAAATCTATTTGGGATAAAACTGGTCTAAAGGAAAAAGAGTGCAACGCTTGCTTTCAGACCTAGGCCTTTGTATTGAAGGATCCATCCTAGCTCCTGATCGGACTCCTGCAGGGGTTAGTTTCGAAATGTAAACGAATATGGGAAGGTTGTACCTTAGCAGTAGTATCGATTTAGGTGCGACACATACCAATTGCTTGATAGTTGTTTGCCGTTTATGATACCGAGCTTGTATGATCCTTTTCCGACGTTTTCGAGAACCTCATACGGTCCTTCCAAGTTCGGTACTAGTTTTACTTCGTTTGGATTTTGGGTATTGAGGGTGACTTTCCTTAGCACCAAGTCCCCGAGTTTAAAATGGCGAAGCTTGGTTTTTCGATTATAGTATCTTTCGATTCGCTGCTTTTGGGCGGCCAATTGGACGAGAGCAACTTCTCGTTTTTCATCCGATAATTCGAGGCTAGTGTTCATAGCCTCGTTATTTGACTCTTCTGTTGCATATCGAAACCTGGCACTGGGTTCCCCGATTTCGACTGGAATCAAGGCTTCAGAGCCATATACTAAGGAGAACGGGATTGCCCCAGTACTAGATTTTGATGTTGTTCGATATGCCCAAAGAACTTCGGGTAGGATTTATCTCCATTTTCCCCTTAGCGTCGTTCAACCTCTTTTTTAGGTTTTGAATGATAGTTTTGTTCGTTGATTCGGCCTGTCCGTTCCCACTGGGGTGATACGGTGTTGATAATATCCTTTTTATTTTGTGGTCTTCGAGGAATTTCGTTACTTTGCTGCCGACAAGCTATTTCCCATTGTCACACACTATTTTGGCGGGTATCCCGAGACCCGAATCGATATACGATATGATCCCAAATAAAGTCTATAACCTCTTTCTCTCTTACTTTCACGAACGCCTGTGCTTCAACCCATTTTGAGAAATAATCAGTCATATTTTCGAACAAACTTATTTGCATCTTTGTCCATATCGATCCAATAATACCCTGCCCTTATTATTTTTCGGACTAATTAGTCGGCACCAGAGTGATTTACACAAGTTCCCTCGTGCACCTCACGTAGGATGTATTCGGTGTCTCATGGACATAAGCATAGTGCCAATGGTCCATCGAATGTCCTTCGGTATAACGTTCCGAAGGACATTCGAATGTCCTTCGGTATAACGTTCCATCTACAGTTAATGTGAATCGAGCAGCTTTGGTTCATAGGGCCCTCAAATGTTTAATGTCTGATGGGAGCTTTCCATTCTTCAAGTATTCAATATATTTATTCCTCCAATCCCAAGTTAAGCTTGTAGAATTTATCTCGGCATGACCTTCTTTGATTATGGATCTCGAGATTGAACGACAGTCCCCGAGCTTATCTCGCCTTCCTCGACCGATGATCCCAAATTTGCAAGTGCATCAGCCTCATTGTTTTCCTCTCGTGGAACATGCTATAAAGTCCATTCTTTGAAATGGTGAAAAGTGACCTGCAGTTTATCCAAATACCTTTGCATTCTATCTTCTCGAACTTCGAAGGATTTGTTTATTTGATTTATCACCAGCAAAGAGTCACACTTGGCTTCAATGACTTCTGCTCCCAAGATTTTAGCTAGCTCGAGACCTACAATCATAGACTCATACTCGGCCTCGTTGTTAGTCAACCTAGTAGTTTTGATAGATTGCCTAATAGTGTTACCCGTTGGTGGCTTTAAAACGATGCCTAGCCCGGACCCCTTCATGGTTGAAGCCCCGTCCGTAAAAAGGGTCCATACCCCCGATGACGTACCCGATTTCAATAAGAGTTCTTTTTCAACTTTAGGTACAAGAGTTGGCATGAAATCGGCCATGAAGTCTGCTAAAATTTGAGACTTGATGGCCGTACGGGATTGATATTCGATATCATACCCACTGAGTTCGACGACCCATTTGGCCAATCGACCTGATAGTTCGGGCTTGTGCAAAATATTACGGAGTGGGTAAGTGGTCAATACGAATATGGGGTGACATTGAAAGTACGGTCTTAACTTTCTAGAGGCTCTTATCAGTGCAAGTGCCAATTTTTCTAAGTGTGGAATCTAGTTTCTACTTCTCCTAAGGTTCGACTTATATAATAGACGGAAAATTACGTTCCTTGCTTTTCTCGAACTAGGACACCACTTACTGCGATTTCCAATACTGCCAAGTACAAGCAAATTTTTTCATCTATTTTTGGAGTATGAAGGAGTAATGGGCACAATAGATATCGTTTTAATTCCTCTAATGCATGTTGGCATTCCGGGGTCCAAGCGAAATCGTTCTTCTTTTTGAGTAGAGAGAAAACTTTGTGACTTCGATCTGACAACCTTGAAATGAATCGGCCTAAGGCTGCAATCCGTCCCGTTAGCCTCTGCATAGATTTTATGCTGTCCACGATGGCGATGTCTTCGATGGCCATGATTTTATCGGAGTTAATTGCGATCCCCCGATTTGACACCATGAAGCCGAGGAACTCTCCCGACCCGACCCCAAAAGCACGTTTCTCGGGGTTGAGCTTCATGTTGTATTTCCTTAAAATCCTGAATGTTTCCTGCAAATGGGTCAAATAGTCCTCTACGCGCATGGACTTAACTAGCATGTCATCAATATAAACTTCCATTGATTTACCTATTTTTTCCTCGAACATTTTATTTACTAGACGTTGGTAAGTAGCTCCTGCATTGTTTAGCCCGAAGGGCATCACATTATAACAATATGTTTCATACTTGGTGAAAAATGAAGTCTTTTCCTGGTCTTCCGGGTTCATTTGGATTTGATTATACACGAAATAGGCATCGATAAAAGTAAGGATCTCGTGGCCGGTCGTGGCATCGATCATGCGATCGATGTTAGGCAGTGAAAAAGAATCTTTGGGGCATGCCCTGTTTATATCCTTGTAATCTACACACAATATAAGTTTGTTCCCTCTTTTAGGGACTATAACTACATTGATTAACCATTCGAAATATTTCACCTCCCGAATGGACCCTATTCTGAGAAGTTAGTTACTTCATCCTTTATGAATGCGTGCTTTACCTCAGATTGGGGCCTTCTCTTTTGATTTATTGGTTGGAACCTAGGGTCCAAGCTTAGCCGATGAGTCGTTATATCCGGCGGGATCCCTGTTATATCTAAATGGGACCAAGCAAAACAATCCATGTTATCGATAAGAAATTGAATAAGCATGTTCCTGAGTTCGGGGGTTAATCCTGTTCCCAGGTGTACCTTTCGTTCGGGCAAATGCTCGATTAATATGACTTGCTCCAACTCTTCAATCGTTGATTGGGTAGCGTCGGAATCATTGGGAAGCATAAAGGATCGAGGGATCCTTTGATCATCATCTTAATCGATCTTCTAATTTTGTGGTCGGGTTAAATCTGGTGTCTGTGATTGCTATTTGGCATCTTGTTCCCCTTTTGAGCTCTATCCCTTTATTGGATAAGGCGAGGATATCAGATTCGCTTCCTCGACTGCAAACTTTTCTCTTGCGGCCGATTGTTTTCCGTACATTGTTATGACCCCCCTCGATGTTGGGAATTTAAGAACCTGGTGTAGGGTCGAAGGTACAACTCTCATGTTGTGGATCCATGGCCTTCCAAAAAGGGCATTGTACCTCATGTCGCCTTTGATTACGTGTAACTTCGTTTCCTGGATGGTTCCGGCCACGTTTATCGCCAGAATTATCTCGCCTTTGGCGGTTTCACATGCTGTATTGAATCCATTTAGAACCAGGGTCGCGGGAACGATCTGTTCCTGTAGACCGAGTTGTTGTACGACCTTTAATCTAATAATGTTGGCCGAGATACCTGGATCAATTAACACACACTTAAATTTAGTTTTATTCATAAGTACAGATATTACCAGTGTATGGTTATGAGGTTGTACGACTCCTTCTGCATCTTCATCATTGAAGGACAAAGTTTATATGGGTGCGTAATCCTGAGTTTGAGATCATTTTTCTTTCACAATCGATGTCTTAGTGCGTATAAGCACCGACCCTTGAGGGGTATCGCCGCCGCCGATGATCATGTGAATGACGTTGTGGTTCTTCTTATTCATTTTGCTAGCCGAAATCCCTATTTTTGAAATGGTTTTTCGCCCTGTCGCTTAAAGATTCTCGAAGATGCCCTTTATTGAATAACCGGTATACCTCCTTTGGGATTTCTCTGGGCAGGATCGGTCTGCATGGGTCGAGGCCATTTAGTATCTTTGATGTGTCCGATAGCCAACACGATGACGGATGCATCAATGCTGAAGTTATACTCCGATAACCGAGGCGCTTCCTTAGATCCGGTAGACCTGTCGAACCCACTTCTGTTCATCAGCCCTCGAGACCCTTGACCTCGATCACTTCTTTTGTTACTTTGTCCAGGGTTACGTCTCGATTCATTAATTCTGTGGTTTCCGTTATACGGTCGGTATCGAACCTTGATCTGACCTTGTTCTCGATTGATATCCCTTCGAGCAGCGGGTTCAGACCCTAACTGATCATCTTTGACCCTAATTTTTGATTGGTACCGATTGTGCACGTCGGCCCAAGGGATAGCCGGGTACTCGATCAGGTTGTGCTTCAACCGCTATGAAGCAGTCGAACTTCGTTCGTTCAAACCTTGAGTGAAAGCCCTGAACAGCCTAATCGTCTGTGACCGGGGTTAGATCCATTCGTTCGATTTGAAAATGAGACACGAATTTTCTTAGCATCTTGTTATCCTTTTGTTTTACCTTAAACATGTCTGACTTCCTGGTCTCGACTTTTATGGCCCCGGCGTGTGCTTTTACGAAGGAATCCGCAAGCATAGCAAAAGAATCGATAGAATTAGATGGAAAATTATGATACCATATCATTTCTCTCTTTGACAGGGTTTCACCGAATTTCTTCAATAATACGGATTCGATCTCATCATCCTCTAGATCGTTCCGTTTGCAATGGCTCTTGTGTGTGAGCTCGAGCTCGATCGGCCTCGGTGCTGGTCGGTATTGCTTCTAGAGCTCGATGTGGACTCGAAATCAGGCGATGATTCGAGATCGGTATCGGTTGGCCTTTGCCCCTTAAGCTCGAAATTATCTCATCATAGTTCGATTCGGACCCGAGCTCGATAATGACTTCGAACTCGGTGTTTGACCTATACCTAAAATTTGAAGCTCGTTCATACCATCTTCGGAACCCATCTCGATATTACGAAGTCTTTCTTCGATCCATTATGTTTCGACCTCGATCAATCGTACAAAGGCCGAAATCTATTTCGACCGTATACAATATCAAAATGTCCTGGTTCTTATTTTTATTTACGGGAGCCTTACTTTTAGAGCTTGTTTCGATGGTTGTTACCCGTTGTATTGTATCGTATTGTTACTTTAAATACAATGTTTATTTTGATTGTTGCTTAAATTTTGTTGTATCGTATTATTAAATCCGTCTTTACGTAACGACAAAAACTACCACTTTATGGAACAGCCGATTTGATATAATCGCGTTGTTACCTTTTTTTTCTCATCTTGCTCTTCGTTAGTATTAAATAATACTATTTTATCTTTACCTTACTTTTTTATATAACTATTCTACCTCGTACCTTACTTTTTCTTTATGATATTGTAAGTTTATTTATCATAATGTTAGTACATGACATCATGAAACAACGACAAATAATGCAATATATCTAATATTGTATACATTAAAACGATACCATACAATACACAATACATTATGAAACGATATATAACAACCATCCAAACAAGTTGTTAAGTAGAAAGGCTAGTTTATTTTAAGGATGTATTGTAATTTAGGTACTGTGATCATATTTTTTTTAATACATACATTTCTTACTTTGTCTTCTATTTGGCTTAAAATATATTTTTATTGTCTTTCTTTTTGCAAGCACGAAGCGAAATGAACCTCAAGATTATTTTTTCTCTTCAAACTTGTTGAGTTTTGCTTCAATCATCATTTGTGGTAAGTCGGAATTGCTGAATTGTAGAGTATGAATATATTTTTTAATAAAATATTTCAAATTTTATTTATGAAGCTGCTCTAGTGTACCATGTTCTTCCTCTGTCTCAATTCAGGTCATTAATCATTATGCAGTAGTAAGCAAAAATATTTCATAAAATAATATTACAAGTACCATTTGATATAAAAAAGCTCTGTCCCAATTCAGGGAAACGAAATAGTTTGACCGATGGTCTTTTTTCGGTTAATTAAAAGAGTTGCATATAGGTATTATAATTGATCGGTACACCCTCCGCACAAGCACCGTCCGACGAAGAGGGAAAGGGAAAGCTACATATCCAAAAACTTCTACCCTACTTAAATTGGATGTCCGAGGCACCTAATATTCTCATTTCGTCGTTTCTCAGTCTTGTTAGGCTGAAGTAGAAAATTCAATAATACGTCGGGGGAAGCAAAATATACGAGATCACAGACGTAAATTACTTGTGTTAAATATGAAGTGAGACCAAAATCTTGTAAAGCACATTGTAAAGATCCCGAACTTCCTACTGATATGTATACAAAAGAGTAAAAGATCGTTTGGTATACAGACTAAACTATCACGAGACTATAATTCTGGGATTATAATTTCTGGACTAATTTATTATAACGACCCGACCAGTCGTTTTGAGTATTACAATCTCGTTCCCCCATTTACTGCTTATCCTGTGTTCAATTATGATTATTTGACTTGTTGGGGAGGTTTCAGAATGAATTGGAACACTTAGTTCCAAGATTTAAAGCTTAAGTTAAAATAGTTGACCGAGTGTTGACTTATGTGTACACGACCCCAGAATAGAGTTTTAATAATTTCAATAGCTCTGTATGATGATTTTGGACTTAGGAGTGTGTCTGGAAAATTGTTTGGAAGTTCGTAGTTAAATTAGGCTTGAAATGGCGAAAATAAGAATTTAAAGTTGGGTAGTTTGACAGGGAGATAGACTTTTTGATATAGGGGTCGGAATCTGATTCTGGAAATTGAAATAGGTCCGTTATGTCATTTATGACTTGTATTCAAAATTTGAGGTCAATCAGACTTATTTGATAGGTTTCGGCATCGAATGTAGAAGTTGGAATTCGTTAATTTTCATTCGGCTTGAAGTGGGGTGTGTTTCATAGTTTTAACATTGTTTGATGTGATTTGAGGAGTCGACTAAGTTTGTATGATGTTTTGGGACTTATTGGTATTTTTGGTTGAGATCTCGGGGGCCTCGGGGTGAGTTTAGGATGGTTAACAGATCAAATTTGTACTTAGAACAAAACTGGGAATTTCTGCCTACTGATGCGACCGCACCTGCGGAAATTATCACGAGGGTGCTAGCCCGCAGAAGCGAGCCTGGCATTGCAGAAGCGTGAGTTCCGCAGAAGCGGACGAAAACCTCGCAGAAGTGCAACAGCGGAAGCGACAAAATGATCCCAGATGCAGCCTCGACTAAGGAGGGACTGGACCGCAGAAGCAGACGTTTCTTCGCAGAACCAAGCCCGCAAAAGCGGACTCTTGCCCGCAGAAGCGAAGGTCTATCGCAGAAGCGGAAACTTAACCGCAAAAGCATGACCGAAGATGGGCCTAGGGATTTGAAAATAAGATTTGAGAATTTGAAAGTCGAGTTGATGTCGGAATTTGGTAAATTTGGTATGGTTGGACTCGTGGTTGAATGGACGTTCATATTTTGTAACTTTCGTTGGGTTCTGAGATATGGGCCCCACTGACAATTTTTGAGTTGAATTTCGAATTTTGTTGGAAACTTAGTGTTTTCATATGAAATTGATTCCTATAATTTGTGTTGACTGTATCAAATTAATTTTGACTAGATTCGAGGCGTTCAGAGGCCGATTCGCGAGGCAAAAGCATAATGGAATAAAGAACTTGCACGGTTTGAGGTAAGTAGCACTTCTAAACTTGGTTCTCAGGGTATGAATCTCTGAATTATGTGTTATATGAATTGTTTAGAGGTGGCGCAGATGCTAGGTGACGGGCGTGTGGGCGTACACCATAAAATTTGTGACTTAAATAAATTTTGTAGAGTTTCATAATCAAAGAATCATGTCATTATCCATATATCCTCCACGCGTTGGAGAAATTGAACTGAGACTCGTATTAAAGATTATGTTTAGGATATGTGCCAATATCTTTGTGATCCAGATTGGTCGTGTTGATATTGAATTATTTTTTAAAATTGTAATTATGTACTCAGTCACATCCATTATTTGCATATCACATCTCAGTCTCATTCCTTGATACATCGTATCACCATATCAGGTTGATTTTCTTGTCATTGAGAGCCCGAGGGACTGACGATTTGAGTGATATTTATGGGATCGCACATCGCAACATGTTTTATTTATTTATACATGGATCT
>AWOL01S0079756.1:0-22691 GCA_000715115.1 Nicotiana otophora | reverse complement strand
AGCCGGTGGCTATTCTAGCCCGACAGGTCCGGCAGTTGAGGTCTAAGAGTTATCCTTCAGTTCGAGTGCAATGGAGAGTTCAGCCGGTAGAGGCATCTACCTAGGAGTCCGAGTCGGACATGCAGAGTAAATATCCACACTTATTCACCAGCTCAGGTACTTTTTCTAACTCCGTTCGAGGACAAACGTTTGTTTTAGAGGTGGAGAATGTGATGACCCACAATGTCATCTTTAAATTTAATAAGTAATTCTGTATTTTAAGACCTCGAAAAATACCATTTATTATTCCTCGACTTACGTGCGCAGTCCGTACAATTTTCTGAAATACTTTTATGTGAAAAATAGATTAAAATGTGAAATAGAGCTTTAAAAAAAAACTCAACTGAGTTGACTTTAGTCAACATTTTGAGAAAACAGGCACGGATCAATATTTTGTCAATTCCGGTAGGTCCGTATCATGGTTTGGGACTTGGGCGTATGCCCGGAATCGAATTCCGAGGTCCCTAGCTCGAGATATGGAATTTTGATGAAAAATTAAAAGTTTGAAAGCTTAATGATTTTCAAGAATTTACTGATGTTGTATTTATTGACACCGGGTCTGTATTTTAGTTTCGGAGCCCGGTATAGGTCCACTATAATATTTATGACTTGTCTGCCGAATTTTGTGAGAAACAGAATTGATTTGACGGAGTCACCCCAAGAGCAAGGTGGGGAGTTCTTGGAGGGAGGGAGCCGAGTATCTATCGGAAACAGTGTCTCTGCCGTAGGATAGGGGTAAGGTCTGCGTACAAACTACCCTCCTCAGATCTCACTAATGAGATTATACTGGGTTGTTGTTGTTGTTGCTGCTTATCATGATATGTTTAAGCACCTTTGGTAGCCACTTGTCATCATGTGTATTATCTATGGGAGAATGATGAATATAAAATAGAAAAACATGTCGGATGATCAGATTGCTTTCCGGTTGTAAAAATATAAGTTTTAAAGTTTTCTTGAAAATTTTCTTTGATTTGGTGTCTGATTCGTAGTTCTTGGTGTTATTTTGGCGATTTGATCGCGCGAGCAAGTTCGTATGATGTTTTAGGACTTGGGTGCATGTTTGGTTTTGAGCCCCGAGGGCTTGGGTTGGTTTCGGGTGGTTAACGGATAATTTTTGGACTTGGGAAAAACTGCAGAAATCTGCTTCTGGTATCCTTCTTCGCGTTCGCGAGAGGGGGCTCGCGTTCGCGAAGAAGAAACCGGAGCCAGATGAAAATTACTCTTCGCGTTCGCGAAGAGGAGGCCACGTTCGCGAAGGCTTGAGGTGCAAAGCTCCGCATTCGCGATCGAAGCCTCGCGTTCGCGAAGGGAAAGAGGATGGCCAAGAAAATTAGCCTTCGCGTTCGCGAAGGGCATCTCGCGTTCGCGAAGGCCAAGCCAGGCAAGCATCGAATTCGCGAGGTAGCCCTCGCGTTCGCGAAGAGTAAAAATTGGACATCACAAATTTGTGCTTCGCGAACGCGAGGCACTGACTGCGTTCGCGAAGGGTAACAATCCCAGAAACAGAACTTAAGTTCTGGAAATGGGGTTTCGACCCATTTTCAACTCTTTTCCATATTTGAGCTCGGGTAAGGCGATGTTTGGGCGATTTTCAAGGGAAAATATTGGGGTAAGTGTTCCTTATACTATATTGATTATACTTCATGATTTCATACTCATTTATATCATGAATTCGTGAATTTATGGAAGAAAAATTAGATTTTTATAAATTCTTCCAAAAACGAAAATTTACGATTTGAAGGTCCATTTGACATCGAAATTGGATAATCTTTGTATGGGTGGACTCGTCTCGGAATGGGTGTTCGGATTTCGTAAGGTTTTCCGAAATTTGAGACGTGGGTCTTATTGCCGAATAGTTTAATGAATTTCGGATTTTTATCCGAAAAATTTATAAATTCATATGGAATTAATTCCTATGATTCGTATTGAGTATATCGAATTGTTTGTGAATAGATTTGAAGCTTTTGGAGACAAATTTAAACGGAAAAGCTGTGGTCGAGTAATTGATTAAAATTTGCATAGCGAGGTAAGTATCGTGATTAACCTTTACTTGAGGGAATAGAACCCTTAAATTATTTGTTATGTGAATTGCATGTGAACGACGTATAGGCGAGGTGACGAGTGTCTATACGTCGTCAAATTAATTGTTTGTCTGCTTACTTGAAAAATCATAAATTATTTAAATCATTAATTAATTATTATAATAATTGTTTCTCTCCTATTCTTTGTCAAATATCAATTCTTGAATTCCTGCATTAATTATTACATGCTATTTGAATTATGTGCCTTAATTGTTATTTGACATTTAGTATAATAAATATTAAGCTGTATATTTTTTCTCTGATTTCCATAATAATTTGCTATTTGCCTTTGTTTGTTTCATAATTAAATCATAATTATTGTATGCTTGTTGTCTTATAATTTTATATTAATTGTTGTATTTATTGGGAAAATTTCTTCTATAAGAATTGGTAAATGGATATGTTGGAGGTTCGGGTTACACGCCGCAACAGAATTAATTATAATGAATATATTGGAGGATCGGGTTGCACGCCGCAACAAACTTATTAAAAGTCTATAATGGGGGATCAGGTTGCATGCCGCAACAGATTTGATTAAAATGAATATATTGGAGGATCGGGTTGCACGCCGCAACAGACTTATTAAAAGTCCATAATAGGGGATCAGGTTGCACGCCGCAACAGACTTGATTAAAATGAATATATTGGAGGAGCGGGTTGCACGCCGCAACATAACCGAATATGGATATATTGTGAAAGTGGATTGCACGCTGCAACAGAATTGAATGTGAATATATTGTGTGAGCGGGTTGCACGCTGCAACAGAATTGATAGAAATGATAATTGGTTATGACTGATGAGTTGGCTTCAAATTATTATAAACGAGTTACCTGATTTATTTCTATTATTGTTGTTGTTACTAATATTAGGTACATGTAATGTAAGTGACCCGCCTTAGCCTCGTCACTACTTCGTCGAGGTTAGGCTCAACACTTACCAGTACATGGGGTCGGTTGTACTGATACTACACTCTGCACTTCTTGTGTAGATTTTGGAGTTGGTCCCAACGGCGTACCATAAACTTGCTCGGATTTCAGCTATTCAGAGGAGACTTGAGGTATAACTGCACGACGTTCGCAGTTTTGAAGTCCCCGTCTACTTTACTTTAGCTGTGTGTTTGTTTTCAGACAACTTTATTTTATTCAGACCTTTATTTGTATTTATTTTAGAAGCTCGTGCACTTGTGACACCAATTATGGGATGGTATTTAGACACCGTTATTTTTATGGATTAATCACTATATTTCAGACCTTACTTCCGCGTTTATTTCTTTGTTATTAATAAATTTTAAGATTGTTTAAAAATTGGTTAATATCATTCTAATGTTAGCTTGCTTAGCAAGTGAAATGTTAGGCACCATCACGATCCGAAGGTGAGAATTTCGGGTCGTAACATGACGCTACTGATAGATTGTTCCATTATTAAAAGGCGGAAATCATTTTTCTGGTGTTTGGTTTTACCAGAAAATCTGTTTTCAAAAGAGAAAAAAATGAGGAACGAAATTCATTTTTCAAGCAACTATCTTAACTTTTAATTTCACGTTGTAACTTGCTCTAACCAACACTAACGCAGTACTTATCATTCTCCCGAGGAAAATTCTTTTGCCACAAAAGTGATTTGAATGTTTAGTGTTTCAGGATTCAGAATGTGTTCAATTTTTGAGTCAATTGTAAGGCATCCAAATAGTTCTGATTTCGTCACGGCAAGAAATATGTGATACAGTCACATTTAATTAGTGACACTTATAATAAATGTCAGAAAAAAGTTAATTTAGTGACATTTGTTAAAAAATGTGATAAGAATATCGACATTTATTGAAACATGTCAAAAAATATTTTGGCATTTGATTTAAATGTCATATTATTAGGAATATAACAACATTTAATTAGTAACATTTATAACAAACGTCAAAAATACTTTTTTCCCCAACAAGAAAAAATAACTTTAAACATTTTAATGGGCCTTTAAGCTTCTCTTCTTTTTACAGAAATATAAAAGAAAGTTAAAAATAACAGTCAACCCTATTTCTCCACAACTCTTCAAGTCGCAACCGTAAGAACTATGAAACTTCATTAGTTCATCTCCATATCTTTCACTCATTCGGATCACAATCCGCCGGTACGATTTTGCTTCAATATAAGTATTATAAATCTCAATCTTATGTATTTTGTTTCTTAACTGCTTTTGACTGTTTGTTGATAACCCTAGATTTTCCATCTATAGTCTTGAGATTTCTTTTGATTGAACCTTTTGATTCGTTTCAGACCTAGAAGGGTCGCCTGCTAGAACTAAAATTCAGCAATTACCACTGTCAGAATCTCGATTTGCAATCAGATTCATCTACTCTAACTCGTGTTATGTACATTTGGACTTTTCTTTTCGAGTGAAATGAGATTTGTGATATTTTGGTTACTGAAATTCTTCAACTTTTTTCTTTCTTGTTGTTTATTTTTGTTTTCTTTTTGAAGGTGAATTTCCTGCAAAAGAGTCTAGTAACGTTGATATTACTCCATATGAGGTTAAAATGTTATACTGCTACTTACCCTTTTCCCTTAATCAGTTTGGTGATTTTTTTTTTTTTTAAAATTTCTGATCTTGGATACATCAGATTTTGAAGGTCGTGAGATCAAATAATGTGAAGGAATCCTGATTTGGTGAAAGTATGGAACACTTCATCAAGAGAGATATATGGATACTGAAGCTTTAAATTATGTTGGTGTATTTGGAAATTATAAGAGAAAAGTTATGGTTATGTAGTCATATGTTAAAGTAATTCATTGTTTTGTTTGAATCGTATGTGGTGTACGACTCTTGAACTTTTGAAATGAATAAAAATGTTTGTAGTATTGTAAGATTAGCAATAGTTAATTCTTTGTTTTTTACTTTCTTACTACACATTCTACATAATACTTAAAGGAACAAAAAGGGAATATTTTTCTTCTTAATATCATAATATAAATAATGATTTTGATATTCAAATAATACGTCAAAAATAAACGATTTATCTGACATTTCTATGTATGTCGCAAATAAGATAGTTTAAGAGCTCAAATTGTTGGCATTTGATAAACGTCAAATAAATGTCACTAGATTTTTACCGATACTAATTTAAATGTCGTAAAATTAACGATATTGAAATTTTCAATATTTGATTTAAGTGTAAAATAAAAGTCGCTAAATAAATTTACGTCATTTAATTGACTTGTGGCGACATTTATATAATGTCGCCATATATCATGTTTCTTATGGTGCGTCAAGGAAGGTTTTTTTTTTAGGTAAGTAGCCATTAGCTGACTAATTCTAGCCAGTTCTAGATCATTTTTCTTCTACAATATATGTAGATGTGAATGCATTTTCTTATACCATTTCCTATCAGCTGAGATTTTTAAGTCTTGGATACTCGCAAAATTCCAGTGAGACTCAAGAATATTGATTTACTGTTGGTATATACACCAAAGATTTTCCTCGAAACCAGATAATTCCTTCTCTTTAGTATATTTTTTTGTTTTATTTTAATGTTTAAGGATTTTCTTAGATTGTTTATTCCTAGTGTTAGTTGACACATTTTGAATATGACTCTATATTCTTTCTATAGATGTATGCTAACTGCTAAGCATGATTTACGTATGTCTTTGACCTTTTTTCTCCAAAACTTTAGCCTCTTAGACAATAAGGGCCAGTCTGTGTGACCTTTTTTCTCCAAGACTTTCTAGACTAACCATATGCAATTAAGCATTTTAAATATTTTTTTTTTGAGTTTAGATTATATATACGGACAGTATAAAATTTTATTCGCCAGAAGTTTCTAATGCATATTACATGGAATGAGAAGTAACTAATGGGAAGAAGAGGGAATAAAACAGAATGGTTTTGAAATAACAAGTCAATCTAGATTTTGTTAAGTGCAAGTTGTGTTTTCCTTTGCTGGAACTTTCACTTTCAGCAAATATGTATCTCCAATATAATGCGCTCTACTACCCCCTTAGCATGTATTTTCTGGATCATCCTTTTTTTTGTCTAAGTGCATATCTATACTGTTCATATTTTGCATATCATGGAGATATAATAGCTAGTCAAAAAGTAAGGTATAACATATACTAACTTTTGGGTTAGTAGTGTCCAGGAATTGACTTTATGTGGTGTACGTCAAGTAACTTTCCGGTCTGCAAAAATAATTAAGTAAATTTAAGTGTATAAAAGCTTAATCTTTTAGAAGATGATCACACAATTTCAACATGGTATTAAATTGCAGATAGAGATGCTGAGTTCGAGTCTTACCGTCATCCATTATCAAAAAAGATTTTTTTTTTCCACAAAACTGATCAATAAAAACCGACCAAAAAGTGAACGATTTGTAACGATTGAAAATCGTTAGGCCGGTAGAGCCAACCGACCGATTTCGGTCCGTCAATCAAATTTCACCACTAGACTGGAGTCTATACTGTGGCAAGATACTATTCTACCTCTATGCCATTGGTGCCTTTTGATTTAAGACTTTCTTTTATTTTATTTATAATCATTATACACATTTTTGCGCGAAAATAACCGACCGATTTTGTTAAAATAAATAAAATTTCCGTCGAAATTGGTCGTTTTTTAAAAATGACAGACCGAAATAATAGACCGATTTTGATTGATTTTTTGAATATTAATTTTAGTTATTTTAAATGGAAAACTGGCCGAAGTTGGTCTGTTTCTTGAAAACTAAATTTTTCTGGATGTAAAAATAATTTTTCTGCAAAAAATGAAAAACGGCCGATATCGGTCGGTTTCGTAAAAACAATATAATTTTTTTTCCTTTAAAAAATCGATCAACTTTGGTCGGTTTTTTGATTCGATCGGCCGCGGACGATTTTTACTGAATTTCTAGTAGTGACCTGCTTCGCTCATCGTAAAGAATTAAACACACACTTGAGAATTAAACACACTTAAGGGATCTATTATAGATATAATTAATTAAATAAAAGTGTGCTCAAGAAGATGGTTCAACCATAGAATTTCAGGAATTCATGACAGACTAACTACTCAAAAGTTGGATGTATTGGCTCAAATCTATACCGTGTACATTCGATTTCTCGTCAAGAATTGATGACTGTACCGGGAAGGCGAAAGGCTGGACTCAAGTATAAACTTTGATATTCAAGCACAAGTTTCTCGTAAAAGAAATCAGATGGATGGTGCTAGTAAAATTTTCTGAAACATATATATCAATAAGCTAGATTCATTCTGCGAATTATTTTACGCCATAAATAAACTCAAATGGTCAAGAAATCTGTTGTTAATGCGAATTTGCATCGCTTACAATGAACACTATCCTATAATCATGGAGCAAATGCAATTTGCTTAGCCCTAAATCGTTGGTTGAATTTCCAAACCAAAAAGGAAAAAGAAAAGAATGAAAAAGATCAATATATTCGTCATGAGTTTAAGTTCAGTGCACTCATAGTGTAACTTATTGGATAACTACCGGTAAATTGTTTGTTAAATATTAATAAGTGATCTGGTGAAATGGTAACCAAACACAGGTTAAAAATAAAAAAATACTGTTAGCGTAAGAAAAAATATTTACATTTGCATATTTTGGGTATTGATAGGACAAGCGTGGATTAGACTAAAATCACAAAATAAAGTAGGCTTTACTTGTTCTAGTTTCTGAAATATCTAGCTAGTTCGAAGCCATAAAAGCAAACAAGGGATTGAATATGAATCCATATATCCCAAGTTTGGATATTAGAGTGGTGCTATACAACCTACTGTATGTGACAACCATTTGCAGTATCAATCCATATGAACCATTTTTTAGCAAAGAATATTTCCACATCCCATTATCTTTTCTTTATTTATTGTAGGTCTTTGACGTCTCACTGTGTGTATATGCATGTGCTATGGTCTTTTACATACATGTGTATCTTACCGCGTGTTTGCCACTTATATAAATAATAGTATAGAATATAGAATAAAATGTAATCGTCATATTTCATTTTTCTCTGAAAGAAAGCAAATATATGATACATAATCTTTATATGTTCCTATTTTAATGTACAATTGATGCGCGTAGTGGGAATCATGCATGCTAAGGTGTGAAAACATGAATTTGCAGGATAGCAGAATAT
Organism: Nicotiana otophora; assembly: GCA_000715115.1. Classification (NCBI taxonomy): domain Eukaryota; kingdom Viridiplantae; phylum Streptophyta; class Magnoliopsida; order Solanales; family Solanaceae; genus Nicotiana; species Nicotiana otophora. The sequence continues at coordinate 14,458 of AWOL01S0079756.1, read as the reverse complement.
TGCATGTAGTTTTATCCAAATTCGGTCCATAAATTTTCAAGAACAGTTGCATATTCTTTTATATGTACCAACAAATTATATATAGTTTCCCTAGCTCATTTTGGGAACTTCTTGTTTTTTTTTTTTCTAATGTGTTTGGGTTTAGTGTAGGTGGGTGGTTTAATTATTAAAACATTTAAGGCAGTATTCTGGCCAAGTGATATTTTATCCAGGATAATAATCAGAAAAACGTTTACGTTTTTAGAAGGAGATATCAATAAAATTTACTTCTTTCTCTATCAGATTTCGTTGATTAATTATACATTGTTCTTTTCTTTTGTTTTTCTTCTTCCTCCTCCTTTCTTTACACGTCAACTTATATTTCTTCTTTTCTTTTTTATATGAATACACATGAATTGATGTTTTATACTTCAATACCACACAAGAGGGGGTGATTTGTGTAGTGTCCAATTTTTCGCATGCACAGATTATAGAAGGACCTGGTTCTTCTATGTGTTCCTTAAACTACAGTTGCGGAATAATAAATACAGAAAATAAAGAACACAAGTATTTTTACGTGGAAAACATCTCGCTCAAAAGGTGAAAAAATTACGACCTACTACCCAGTAGGATTTTTCCCAATACTTCACTAAATCACTGACCCAAAAACAGTGTTTACAAAACTCTTGTAAACCTAAGGATTACCTCTAACCCTTTGTGGCAACCAACCTCAGACTGTTGCGACAATTTCAAGTTAACTCTAACTTGAACAATACATTCAGAGTACCTAGTACAAATGCTTCTAGAGAAAGCTGAAAGGTATAACTCAAAAGCCCTACTACAATTGAACTAGAATAAAGGACCGACACTTGTAACTGGATCTTCTATCTGGTTCATGTAGCTTCAGGTTCACACACTTGAATCACACAGAAATTCCTTGCAAAATGCCTTGCTATTTTGCTCTCAACTCTCGTTTAACTTCAGTGTTTGTGCACCACCTGTAAAAGAGACGAACTGATATATATAGAGTTAGTAGAATAAGAAATAATTAGAGTTCTAATGCTATACTCTTCCTTGGTGGAAGAATTCTAGTTATTTTCAACTTCTAACTCCTCCTTTATCTAGGATAGAGTTCTCTTCGAGTAAGGAGTCCTACGCCTTATCAATTATGCAACCTTTTCGTTCAGGAGATATCAGATATAACCACTTAAGCTTATCTCCTTCACGTGCATACCTTGTGCTTGAATCTGTCCGTGTCTGTGTATACTGTGTATGGACCTGGTTCGTGTGTGTGTTCATTTGTCAACCGTTGTCAATCATAAAAACAAACTTACTTAGGCCAACAAATTCTTCCTTTTTAATGATGAAGAACTCTGTGCTTTTCATAAGCATAAAACCTGTTCCAACTCAGCTCAACATCAACACAATGTTAGAATACTTTCCAGTTTAAAGTCACAAATCATCAAGGACCACGTTCATTAGGTTATAAATATTACAGTCTAAAGTAAAAAGTACAACCTATCTTCCCCATTTTTAACATCATCAACAAGTTGCATAATTATGTTAGATAACCAGATTTTATTAGATCTTACTCATGGCCATTTAGGCAACTTCAAATGCAACCATGGAATCAAGTATCACTTATCAATCTAAGGTTATTAGCCATCTAAGAAACATCAACAAATAATTAGAGCCAAAGCAGTTGATTAGCATTGATAAGAATCATCCACAAAGCATAGAAGGAAATAACAGTACTGCACTATGAGCAAAAAAAGGACAAAAAACACATCCTAGTCGGGTCACTAGTTTTCTAACTAGGCTAGGAAGGGTTTAAGGCTGGGAATGACCAGGTTCTTGGTTTCTGGCCTGAAGCAGTTTCGGCATGTCATGAAAAATGCCTTCATTCTTCTCTTTTTCCTTTGCAAGCTCAGTCCTGAGAGCATCCCTCTCAGTTTTTACTTCTGCCAGCCTCTTCTTCAGCCGCTCAATCTCAGTATCCTTGGCCCCACTCTCCTGCACTAATGCTCTCAATTTGCTGTTCACAGGCACCTTCTTGGATGAACTAGGTTCTTTGGGAGCCGTCTAGACTTCATAGTCACATGCAATCAAGGTGTTGGCCCCAAAGTGATCTTTGATTGTGCTAACATCCCATTTCTTGAAGAGAACCTTGAAGTGAGTAAGCACAACAGTGAGAAGGAATCCATAGGGTATGGCATGAGTTTTGGTGCCAGTTAGAACCCTATCAAGAATTTGGATGATAAACCTCGGCCAATTTATCTGCCTCTCACTATCCAAGCACTCCATAAGGACCAAGTCCATGAAGGTGGCAATATGCCTTCTTTTCTGCCTGGATAACACAAACTTGTCGACAAATTCAAAGAGTAACTTGTGGGTAAGCTTCATCTCACTTTTGTACACAACGTTGGGCTATAGCTCTAACTCATTGTCAACAAATTTTCTTGTAATGGCAAGGGAGGTGGGGAGATTTTCTAGGCTGGGCCATTTTAGCTTTTTGTAGTCATTGTACTCCTAGAATCTCTCCCAATTCCTTGTTGTCAAAGCTCACAGTCACCCCTTTCACCACACTAGTGACCCTGCCATTCTTGATTTCATAATTTTCTACGAACTCCACAATCTCATCTCTGGCTAGTCTCCCTTCCATCCGAAGGACCATGTCCTTCCAACCTTGAAGTTTTAGCTTCTCCAGCATCATCATCATTCCTTCCTCCTCCAATTCCTTGATGAGTCTACCCTTCAAGATTGTTCTCTTGCCAAGCTTCACCATCTTGTCCTGTTCTTCATCAGTATCCTCTTCTTCTTCACTTTCTTCTTCCTCCACTACTTGCACTTTCCTAGATTTCCTCACAAACCTGGTTCTTTTTGCCAAGGTAGAAGGCTCTGTATCAATAGTCTTTGAAGGAGACTTCTTTTTGGAAGTCTTTGTTATCTTTGCCTTTGGAGTGACAACCTCCACCTCCTTTACCTTATCTTCATCATGAAGAACCAAATCCATCTCCTCAATTTCAATTGCCTCAACACACTCACTCACTTTCTTCTTTCCCTTTGCAACAACTTTTCTCTTACTCTCTTCTAAGACTCTTTCAAGTTCAGCCTCGCTCTGCTTCTTCTGACTCCTTGTAGCTCTTCCTCTTGTAGGGAGAGTCTCTACAGGGATAGAATAGGAATCCTTTCTCTTCTTGTTTGCTCTAGCAGTTCTAGGGATTTTAACTCCTGAACTTTTCTTCTTCTTCGGATTGTAGCTGTTAGACACTCATTTCAGTAAGTCTTCAAGGGGTTCCTGCACAGATGGAACATGTTCTTGGAACCTCTTCCTCAACCTAACCAGCCCCTCAGCTGCACTTGCATCACCAGACCCACTACCTCCTTCTCTCCAACTTTCTTCCTCACTCCATAACACCATAGCCCCTATTTCCTCAGTCAACCCAACAAGAGTAGGTAAAGAGTCAACCACTCATTCTTTTCCCTTTCCCCTTACATCTCCTTGAACGCCCTCACTCTTTATTTACCACTAATTCTTTCAGACTCAGTGGTCACTACCCCCGCAATAGTACCAACCAAAACAAATCTGTTCTCCAAATTTCTAGCCACTTCAGTAATGACATCAGAAGCAATATTGAGACCAGAAGTTACCTGTTCTATTTCAGATGAAATAGTTTATTTCCCCTCAGTGGAAGACTTAAAAGATTCTTTAGATTTTTGGGGTTTTACTGCTTGGCTTGCTTTCAATTTCTCATTTACTTTCTTGATTTGTTCACTGCCAGTGAGTATTTTACGAGCAAGTATCTTGAATCTTTCTTTCTTAGTGGTGGGTGTGGTTGAAGATGTGATCGAATGTGTATGTGATGATTCTTTGGGTGGTGAAGAGGTATTTTCAGAAGGGTTTGCCATTGCTGTGTATAGAGGAGATGTGTGTGTGTAGAAGAGATGAGAGAAGATAAATATGATTTTTGGTGGTTGAAAAATTAAAAGTGAGGAAATAGGTAAGGACACATCAATTTAAAGAGTGAGAGTTTAAGTGGGTAACAATAGCTTTTTAGAAGCTCAGAAGTCTAATCAAACTGGGAATGGACTCTTCCCTAGAATGTAGACAATTATATGGCGCGTGTGACTCCTTTTTGGTGAAACTGGTTCATTTATAACAGATAAGCTTTGAGGGAGATTGGGATTAAATGAGATTCTTTTTTTAAATCATGATCCAATTACAATTATTTCAAAATATGCGGAGTGGAGAGTACATACCATGTAATCTTGATGAACCATGTTCTTCACTGAGAATTCTCTTGTGTAAGTCTGAATATATCCAAAAAAATAAAGATAATTAGAGATTAATGAGACATTTTAGCACATGGCACAAGAGTATACTAATAAAAGTATGAGACTGAGCAAAATCTAATCTAATTATTTACAAAATTCACAAATTATTTAACCAAATATCAAGTTAGAATTGGTTCCTTTTAGGTGATCTTAATCATCCCTAATTCTAACATATTCCTTTCAAAATGATCTCTACTTAGAGATTTTGTGAAGATGTCAGCTATTTGCTTGTGAGTAGCACAAAATTCCACAGTGATCAAACCTTTTTCATAGTTGTCCCTCAAAAAGTGATGCCTAATTGCTGTATACTCAGCTTTAGCAGTAGACAAGGCCACATAAATTTGCTTTTTGGTGGACTAAGATACAAGACATGAGCCAAGAAAGTGTGCCATACCCGAGGTGCTCTTTATATCCACATGAAAACCTGCATAATCAGTATCAACGTATCCCACTAAGTTGAAATTACTACCTTTTGGATACCATACACAGAGGTCAGTGGTGCCTTTTAGGTATCTCAAGATTCTTTTGACAACAGTCAAGTGGGACTCCTTTGAATTTTCCTGCAATCTAGCACAAAGGCCTACACTGAAAATAATGTCAGGTCTACTAGCAGTGAGATATAACAAATAGCCAATCATTCCCTTATACATCTTCTGATCAACAGATGAACTAGGTTTATCTATATCCAATTTTGTGGTTGTTGCTATAGGAGTGCCAATTTCTTTGGAATCTTCCATTTTAAACCTTTTGAGCAACTCTTTCACATACTTCTACTAATGGATCATAGTTCCATTTGAATTTTGTTTAATTTGTAAGCCTAAAAAGAAATTAAGCTCACCCATCATACTCATTTCAAATTCACTCCCCATTTAAATTCTTTACTTAACCTATATGTAGTTGCTCCAAAGATTATATCATCAACATATATCAGATCTACCAAGAGATATTTACCTTTTTCTTTCAAGAATAAAGTATTGTCAATTTTATCTCTCTTGTAGCCATGCTCAAGCAAGAATTTAGATAATCTTTCATACCATGCTCTTGGAGCCTGCTTGAGCCCATAAAGTGCCTTGTCATGTTTGTACACATGATAAGGACTTTCATTGCTTTCAAAGCCAGGAGGTTGCTTGACAAACACTTCTTTCTTTAGATAGCCATTGAGAAAGGCACTCTTGACATCCACCTGATGGAGAGTGAATTCCATGTAAGCAGCAAAGACTATAAGAAGTCTAATTACTTTCAATCTTGCAACTGGAGCAAAAGTCTCATCATAGTCTATGTCCTCCTCTTGACTATATCCTTGAACCACCAATCTTTCCTTGTTCCTTGTAACCGTTCCATCTTTGTCAAGTTTGTTTCTAAAGACTCATTTTATGCCAATTACTGATATGTCCTTGGGTCTTAGTACCAGATGCCAAACTTGACTTCTCTCAAATTGGTTGAGTTTATCTTGCATTGCATTCACCCAGTCTGCGTCCTACAAAGCGTCAGTAACATATTTTGGTTCAATAAGAGATAACAAAGCATCAAAAGCACAAAGATTCTTCAAAGAAGATCTGGTTTTGATTCCAGAGGTTGGATTAGTAATTATGTTCCCAATGGGATGAGAACTTTGATACATGTAAGGTTTCACAACCAACTGGTTTCCCTTAGATATTCCTTCAATATTTTATTGCCGAGGAACATGTTCATGGATAGTTTCTCTCGAGGTTTGGGGATCAGTTCCTCTTTGTTTAGTTCCCCCCGTCAGGTTGCCCTGGGTAGAAGGACATGTTCCATCACCTGTTTCTTCCTCTGGTGCAGCTTTAGTCTGAGCTGTGGTTTCATTTGAATTTCTTACCATCCCAATTGCTTCATCATCCTGTTCCCGCCTCTCAGAAAGAACGTTAGTTTCATCAAAAACCACCGACGAGCGCAAAACACAACACAAGATTGATGCTCGCTAATCAAAGATAGTATAGTATAATATTATCTCCACAAGGATTAGTTTTAAATAATGTTCGAGTAATTTTTGATTTAATTGATATTCAGGAGGATCAACACTTGAGTTAACTAATTATGAACTAAGTTTAACTACTAAAATAAAGCAATTGACAATTGACAGAAAGGAATTAGAGATTCATAGAGTTGTTTATTATCAATGCGAGGAATAAGAGTTTGACATGATAGGTGCAAGATAGCTATTTGGGATTTAACTCTAGTTTAATTCACTCTAATGTTCTAATTATTCTCACGAATTCACTCAATGATTAGTTCAAACGTGTAGTCAAGACTCCTCTCTCGATTATATCTTAACTCTACGAGGTGAACTAATATATGTTTTAGCACTGTAAAGTATGCAAACATGTGTTATTTGATTTATCCTTAGCAAAACGTCCCTCGAATATTCTCCTAACTTGATTCAATCAACAATTCGACAAGCTCTTTCGATTACTTAAGAGAATCAATGAGTTAAATAAAAAAGCATAATGCAAAGATAATCACCAAGATATTCCTCTTTAGATTAAATAAACTGATGAATAAAGCTGCAACAATGCAAAACTCCATAAACGAATTCAAGCACGAACTAGAGCTAAAATTCACAAATACTTACCAAAGCACCATATTCGTCAAACCCTTACGGAAACTACTCCATAATCGTGGAAGAAGTCATCACAAATATAATTAAAGAATGAGAAAACATCAATCTAACGTTACAATCCAAACTCCCGTATTGAATTGATTGCAAGATGATGAAATCCTGTGTCTTGTAGCCTCTAATACTTTTCCAAAGCTTCCAAGGTCAAAAGTCCCTTAAAAATGTATTTTTGGTGTATTTATACCATGTAGGAGTGGTACCAAGTGAAATTACCTTTCCCAAGCCGAAATAGGACAAATACTCTAAGAAAATTGTACAGGCGCGCCGCGCATTGCGCAGCCCCATGCAGGGTGCTAGTGGGGAAGTTCAGAGAGCAAGTTTTGACAAACAACAACAAAACTCACTTAGGATCGGATCTATCCTGACTCTCTAGTCAAAGTAGTTAAGAAAAGTTACAATCATACAATTTAAGATACCTCCATGAGTCAAATATTGAGCCTAGGCATCACAACTAAGTCACTCACTACTCTCAAGGCACAACAACGTCAAGAAAAGTCATCTCCATTTACTACATAGCACAAGACTTCACTATTCCTACTAAAAGAAAAACTAACTACACCCGATTCAAACAAAACCATTGGGAAAGAACCGTGGTACAAAGAAAAACTAAGGGGGAATTGTTACACTACCTAAGGGAAATGAAATATTTTTTCTTCAACTTTAATCCCTTAAGACAGCCGAGGAAATCCATCGTCGGGAAAAGTCAATTTTTTTTTCAATCAAAAGAAACGACTACAAACACACATATACATATATACATTCCCATACACCCCACACTTAAACCATTGCTCGTCCTCGAGTAATCAAACTGCACTTTACATATATACGACCTTCTTATCAGACAACTTCCCTACTGCATCATGCCAGGAGTATTTAAAACAGACTAAGCACCATATCATAACATCCCTGCCTCAAGACTCGACTCACGAGCACCACGCTTTTTTCACAACATGCTCACTTACTCTAACACAGAGGTCAAAGAATTCACCTTACCTTCACAAATCATGTGCCCTCACACAAACACTAGAGAGTAGTTCTACGCACGATTACTTCAAGAACAAATAAGAACTCAAAATAGAAAGAATTAACTCTCTCTCAGAAATAGAATTCATGCACCACAGAAGACGTACCATAGACTTGCCCGTAGTGTAATACTCTACTAATTAGAGCTCATTCAGTCAAGGATCAAGTATGACTTTAATTTGGTTGTAATGTAAGCTACGGGACGGATAGGATACAATTTGGATAATAGTGACTGCACCTCCCTGAGCACTTTATTACATATACATTAACAATTTAAACCCCACACTTGTGTTGAACCAACCCCAACCTTCACACAAAATAGCATCAAGTTCCCAATATCTTTAAGCACAAACAAGATGAGAACTACCACTAGCAAGGAATCATTTTTCTTTCTTTCTACTACATACACAAACTTTTTTTTTCTTTTTCAAAGTTCTGATTGATTTTTCTTTCTCTTTTTTTTTTTCCTATTCCTTACATGTGGCTCTCACAAATTTTCAACTAGTGAATCTTTCTCCATTATTTTTAGCTCTACTCAAAAGCCTACCATAACTCCACTCAGCTTTTATCAATCTCATAAATATTTCAAGTGCTCATGAGAGGTAAATGGTTCAAACAGATGGTCAAATCAAACAAAGGGATCAAGCTTGTAGTGTGGTTGCCAAAGTAACAGGATTACAGGCTCAACGGAGCTAACTAAGATACATGTTCATTAAGTGGGTAAAAGCACATATGTGGCTCAACAAAGAAATGCCTATATCATTTCCTAGACTGAACAAGACTACTATTTCGCTTCGCAAACACACGGGATAAGTTCTAGACATCAACTGACATGCACAGAATATAACAAAACCTCGCACACACATTGGCACATAATTCACTTAGGATCGAATCTATCCCGACTCTCTAGTCAAAGCAGTTAAGAAAAGTTACAATCATACAATTTAAGATACCTCTATGAGTCAAATATTGAGCTTAGGCGTCACAACTAAGGTACTTACTACTCTCAAGGCACAACAACGTCAAGAAAAGTCATCTCTATTTACTACATAGCACAAGACTTCACTATTCCTAATAAAAGAAAAACTAACTACACCCGATTCAAACAAAACCCTTGGGAAAGAACCGTGGTACAAAGAAAAACTAAGGGGGAATTGTTACACTACCTAAGGGAAACAAAATATTTTTTCTTCAACTTTAATCCCTCAAGAAGACAACCGAGGAAATCGATCGTCGGGAAAAGTCTATTTTTTTATTCAATCAAAAGAAACGGCTACAAACACACATATACATATATACATTCCCCCCACACCCCACACTTAAACCATTGATTGTCCTCGAGTAATCAAACTGCACTTCGCATAGAGACAACCTTCTCATCAGACAACTTCCGTATCACATCATGCCAAGAATATTTAAAACAGACTATGCACCTTATCATAACATCCTCGCCTCAAGACTCGACTCACGAGCACCGTACTTTTTTCACAACATGGTCACTTACTCTAACACAAAGGTTAAAGAATTCACCTTACCTTTGCCAATCACGTGCCCTCACACAAATATTAGAGAGTAGTTCCACATACGATAACTTCAAGAACAAATAAGAACTCAAGATAGAAAGAATTAACTCACTTTCAGAAATAGAAAATTCATGCGCCACATAGGCGTACCATAGGATTGCCCGTAGTGTAATACTCTACTAATTCGAGCCCATTCAGTCAAGGATCAACTAGGACTTTAATTTGGTTGTAATATAAGCTACGGGACGTGTAAGATACAATTTGGATAATAATGACTACACCTCCGTGAGAACTTTAATACATATACATTAACAATTTAAACCCCACACTTGTGTTGAACCAACCCCAACCTTCACACACCATAGCATCAAGTTCCCAATATCTTTAAGCACAGACAAGATGAGAACTACTACTAGCAAAGAATCAATTTGTTTTCTTTCTACTACATACACAAACTTTATTTTTTCTTTTTCAAAGTTCTGATTGATTTTTGTTTGTCTTTTTTTTTCTTCCAATTCCTTACATGTGGCTCTCACAATTTTTCAACTAGTGCACCTTTCTCCATTATTCTTAACTCCACTCAAAAGCCTACCATACCTCCACTCAGCTTTTATCAAGCTCATAAATATTTCAAGTACTCATAAGAGGTAAAAGGTTCAAACAGATGGTCAAATCAAACAAAGGGGTCAAACTTGTAGTGTGGTTACCAAAGAAATAAGATTACAGGCTCAACGGGGCTAACTAAGATACATGTTCATTAAGTGGGTAAAAGCACATATGTGGCTCAACAAAGAAATGCCTATATCACTTTGTAAACTAAACAAGACTACTATTTCGCTTCGCAAATGCACGAGGCAAGTTCTAGACATCAACTGACATGCACAAAATATAACAAAACCTCGCACACACATTGTCACATAACTCACTTAGGATCGAATTTATTCCGACTCTCTAGTCAAAGAAGTTAAGCAAAGTTACAATCATACAATTTAAGGTACCTCCATGAGTCAAGAACTGAGCCTAGGCATCACAACTAAGGCACTCACTACTCTCAAGGCACAACAACGTTAAGAAAAGTCATCTCCATTTACTACATGGCACAAGACTTCACTTTCCCTAATAAAAGAAAAACTAACTACACTCAAACAAAACCCTTGGAAAAGAATCGCGGTATAAAGAAAAACCAAGGGGGGATTGTTACACTACGTAAGGGAAACAAAATATTTTTTCTTCAAATTTAATCCCTCAAGAAGACAACCGAGGAAATCCATCGTCGGGAAAAGTTAAATTTCTTTTTTCAATCAAAAGAAATGACTACAAACACACATATACATATATGCATTACCCACCCCATACTTTAAATTGTGGCATGTTCCTATGATATACAAATCAAAAGCAAGAGGTAAAAGAAACTTCCCTGATTCTCTAGTCGGGGTCTGAATCAAAGTCGGGATCTTCTTTGCACGCCCGACCCAGTGCACACATCCATGCTGAGAGCTTCTTTTCCGCCTTCTTTGGGTATACCCCACACTTATCAGCTTCACTCTTTCCAATTTATGTTTTTAGGCCCTCCCGTTCTCCTTTCATTTTGAAGATCAGCCTTTCACCCCCCACTCTGAGCATGAGCTGCCTTTCCTGAATATCTAGAATTGCTCTGCCCGTAGCCAAGAAGGGTCTTCCTAAAATCAGCGGGACCTCCCTATTATCCTCCATTTTCACCACAATGAACTTCATCGGGAACAAAAATTTATCTACCTGAACCAGCACATCTTCCGCTATTCCTTCAAGTATGATTGTGGTCTTATCCGCGAGCTGCAAGGATACAGGTATCGACCTGATTTCTCCAATCTCTCCCTCCAATTTCCTGAAAATAGACAAAGGCATAAGATTAATAGAAGCACCTAGGTCACACAACGATGTTTTAATTTTAGTACTTCCTAAAGAGCAAGGTATAGTAGAACTCTCTGGATCTCCATATTTGTGAGGGAGCTTATTTTGCAAGATGCCACTACAATGCTCTGCCAACTGGACAACCGAGGTCTCTTCAACCTTTTGCTTCTTGGGCAATATCTACATCAAGAATTTAGCACAATCTGGCATCTGTGAAATCACCTTTTTGAAAGGTATATTCGCATACACCTGCTTGAGCACTTATAGAAAGCGCCCAAATTGTTTGTCTAGCTTTTCGTTTCTTTGCTTCTGGGGGAAAGGTAGAACATGCATGTATTTGCTCTCTTCAGTCTCATTATTTTTTGCATTATCATCCTTTTTTTAGATCTAGGCTTCCCTTTCTTCTTCTTATTCTTCTTCTTCTTCAGACCATCATCTACCATTCCTGCACCTTTTTGCTTGTTATCATTTTTTTGCTCTTCCACAAACTCCACCTGTCTTTCAATCGGCTCTTCCTTTTGCTTTGCTATGGGATCCTCCAACTCGTGCCCACTCATCAAAGACACTGTATTTATTGTCTCTTTTAGATTTCTTTCAGTATTAGCAGGGAGCATTCCTGAAACCCTCACAGACCATAGAGTAGCTAGTCGCCCAACCTATCTTTCCAAATTTTGAAAAGCCGTGCCCAGTTCTTTGATAGCGGCACCATGTTCTCGTATAGCTGAGCTATGTGTTTCAAGACTCTCATCTGTCTTAATAATAAAGGCCTTCATCAGATCTTTCATGCTAGACTGATTGTACTGTGGAGGCTGATATTGCAGCCTCTGATGATTTTGAAAACCTGGAGCTCCTTGTCCCTGGGGTCTAGAGTTATTTTGCTTCCATGAGTTCAGGATACCACTTGGTGAGTTCCAAGAAACATCTGGGTGCCTCTGTCTCATAGAATTGAAATTATTACCACTCTAGTAGTTGCCTCTATCAAAACTTCCCACAACATTCACCACTTCATTTGTAGCTAAGGCCTGACACTCGTGCGTTAGATGACCCATTCCACAGAAATCACAAACTGGTGATGGTTGGCTCTGGACCTTGGCCAAGGTCAACTTTCTTATCTATTTGTCCATTGCGTCTAGTTTGGCTTGCACTGGCGTGTTAGAATCTACTTGATGAACCCCAATTGATTTTCTTCTATAATTACTCTCAGCAGGCCACTGGTTAGCATCTTCAGAGAGCTCATCAAGAATTGCCACAATCTCCTCAGGAGTCTTCTTCATTAAAGGACCTCCGACTGCAGTGTTAAAAGTTCTCCGTGAGGGAGGTGCCAGTCTATCCCAAAAGTCTTGGAGTTGCATCCACAATTAAATCCCATTATGCTGACACTTCCTTACTATCTCCTTGAATCTTTCCTAGGCCTCAAAAACTGTTTCGGTGTCCGTCTGACAGAAGTTGTGAATTTCCCTTCTGAATTTTACTGTTTGAGCAGTTGAGAAGTATTTGTCAAGAAATGTTTTAGTCATATATTCCCATGTCCGGATCAACCCCATTGGTAAGATACAAAGCAGTGCTTCGCATGATCCTTCAGTAAAACGGGGAATGTTCTTAAGTGTACTGCATGTTTTGACACTTCGTTGTACTGGAAGGTGTTCACGATTTCCTCAAAATCCATCAAATGTGTGTTAGGATCTTCATTCACTTGCCTAAGAAGACAAAATTGTTCTGGATAGTTTGTAGCAAGTCTTGCTTTAACTAGAAATTATTTGCTTCTACTGTTGGAGGTCTGACACTGGACAGTCCCTGATTGTAGTTTGGTCTAGCATAATCACCCAATGCTCTACCAGGCCTGGGTACATCATTCTCGAATTGTTCTTCAACCAAGGGTCGATTTAAATTGAATCTTCGACCCCCATTATCATCCACGGCCTCCTCAGCAGCTCTACGGGCTGCCTCAGCTGCTATCCGTACAGCTTCTTGTCTCTGCTGTGTTGCTTCTCTTGCAGCGAAATCTACTTCGTCCTCAACGTTTTTATCCATGTGTTCTGGGGTTGAAGGTTGCCCCAAAAGTTTTCCGGTGAGTTCTTTCTCTTTCCTCAACTGTCGTAGACTCTTTTCCACCTCTGGATTGTATGGAATCAATTCCTTTAAAGATGATCGAGTCATACACTAGAGAAGTCAATCTGTTTCCTGCACACGAAAGAGGAAACCCGTGAAGAATAAAATAAAATAAATTCCTCAATTAGCACCAAAAACTAACTTGAACAATACTGATTGCCAATCTTCGGTAGTGCTGAGTATTCCCGCCTGTCACACAGATGACCCAGGTTCGATCCCCGAAAATGGCGCCAAAATTGAAGAGCGCAAAACACAACACAAAATAAATTTTAAACAAAGATAATATAGTATAATATCATCTCCACAAGGATTAGTTTTAAACAATGTTCGAGTAATTTTTGGTTTAATTGCTATTTAATGTTTGGCTAAATTCCATATTTTTAGTGCATTGTTTACTTTATATTTTGGTGCTTTAATGCTAAATTATACTATATTTGTGTTTAATGGAGTTTATTTTATGTGTAGGTACTTTGGAGATAAAAATGGGAGAAAAGTGGAGATTTTATGTGTATTTTATACACTACAAGAATGGATTTATGATTATTTAATTATTGGAATTCGCGGTTAGGATAGACATATACCTAATTGCCTTGTTTGGTTCATGTACATGAATTACAAAAATATTGTTATTAGTTCTAATTCCATAGACATATATACGTTAGGTTAGCTTGAATAGGCGAGTAAGAACTCGACAGATTCTTGTGAGCGATATTAACCCTGTCAACCAATAAGCTAGATAAATTAGTTAGTCAATTTAATTGAAGAATACAATAGGAATGTTAGATAGCCCATAACCCTAGATCGTTTTCATAACATTGATAATATAAAGATCTGCTCTTCCTCTGTTCAAAGTTCATTATGTGTTTTTATTTATTTTAATTAGTTTAGAATCAAATATTTTTAGTTTTAATTCTTGTTTAGATAGTTAGGATAGTCTAATTTAGTTAATAGTTAATCACAA
>AWOL01S0079755.1:14203-37780 GCA_000715115.1 Nicotiana otophora | reverse complement strand
ACGGCTCAAATCTAAAAAACAATGACTTAATATCAACAAAAAATGCAAGAGAAACCAATTCCGATAAATAAAGTGATGGTCTTTACCAATTCCCTATAAGTCACGAAAAGTCAACCCCGGACGTGCCCGGTAAAAACTTGAGTCCAAGGGTATATCACGACAACCCATAACCATACGAGTCCATATAGATGTTTGGTTTTCAAATTGGAGTCCAATTTGACTCTCAAATCTTAAATTCTTGTTTTTCAAAACATAGACAACAATTCCCAAATTTCTCTTAGATTCTCATAAATTTGAATGTTAAATCTCATACATAATCATGTCATATAACTGAAAATTGATCAAAATCACTTACCCAATGGCTGTATGTAGAAATCCCTCTTCAAAATCGCTTCCTACAGAGTCTAGAGTTCTAAAATATGAATAATGAAGCTAAGTCCCATTTTCCAGCCCTTTTGTTCAGGTGCAAATGTTGCAATTGCGAATCTCGCAAATGCGAACAGTGACTCACAAATGCGGCACCTGACAAACAAGGGAATTGTCGCAAATTTGACACTGACTTCGCATTTGCAAAGTCTGTCCCTCTCGCAAATGCGACCAATTGGTCGCAAATGCAAACCTACCCAGCCTAGGCCTTACTTTTCAAATGCGAGTAAGGCATCACAAATGCGATACCTGCCCCCTCCCTACCTACTTTGCAATCGCGAGGCTGGTGCTCGCATTTGCGATAATTGGAGCACCAGCACACCAACAACCCAAAAATGAATTCAAATTAATCCAAAACACATCTGAAACTCACCCGAGCCCTTAGCATACCACACCACTAAAAACATTTTATGAACCTGCTCGCGCAATCAAAATACCAAAATAACATCCGGAACCACGGATCGGACATCAAAATGCATGAAATTCCAAAGGAAACTCAAGAATCACTAGAGTTGCAACCAACCGTCCGAATTCTATCAAACCAATTTAGAATGACACCAACTTTTGCAGACAAGTTTTAAATAGCAATCTTATCTATTCCTAGTCCCAAAACCAAATTCCGAACCCGATAACCATAAAGTCAACCTAAGGAAATTTCTAAACCTCAAATTGCCAACCGGCAAAACAAGTCAAATCAACCTAGGGATCTCCAAATTTAATTCCGGACATATACCCAAGTGAAAAATCATGATACGAATCTAGCAGAGCCATCAAAACACCGTTCTGGGGTCGTTTTCCCAAAAGTCAAACCTCGATTAATATTTTCAACTTAAGCTTCTAAACAAGGAACCAAAGAGTTCAAATCAACCCAAAACCTCTCATACCCACCATGAATGCAACATCACAAGCCCTCCGATCAACATAACTCTTCTGCCTAGACTGCACGTACGAAGCCGATCCTGAATCAACTTGATTCTCTCCAAGGCACCTTGAACCAAATCAGTATCCAATAACCTTAGCCTCCCCCGACTCAAACCAACCAATTGGAGAACAACACTGTCTCCCATATAAGGCCTCAGGAGCCATCGGGTTACCCGACTGATATCTGTTATTGTAGGCAAACTCTGTGAGGGGTAGAAACTTATCCTATGAACCACCAAAATCGGAACCAAAGGCACGTATCATGTCCTCCAAGATCTGAATAGTGCGCTCAAACTGCCCGTCTTTCTGGGGATGAAACGCTATACTCAACTCGACCTGCGTGCCCAACTGACGCTGCACAACTCTCCAAAACTGCAATGTACGCTGTGTGCCTTGGTCACAAATGATGGAAAAAGCACACGCCATACAGAAGGATAATCTCCCGGATGTAGATATGAGCCAACCACTCTGAAGAATTGGAATTCGTCACCGGAATAAAGTGTGCAGTCTTAGTCAACCAGACCACAATAACCCGAACTGCATCATACTTATTCAAGGTTTGTGGTAAGCATACCACAAAATCCATAGTGGTGCGCTCCTACTTCCACTCTGGTATCTCCAATCTTTGAATCAACCTTCGTGATTTCTGATGCTCATACTTCACTTGTTGACAGTTCAAACAGCGAGAGAATAAGCAACAATGTCTTTCTTCATTCGCCGCTACTAATAGTACTATTGCAAGTCACGATACATCTTTATGACACCTGGGTGAATGCAATAGCATAATCTATGAGCCTCTTCAAGGAAAAAATCTCTCAACCCATCAACATTTGGAACACAAATCCGCCGTGAAGCCGCATAACAGCATCATCACCAACCACAACCTCCTTAACACCACCCTGCTGCACCGTGTCCCTCAACACCATCAAGTGAGGGTCATCAAGCTGGCGAGCCTTGATACGTTCCAACAATAATGACTGTGCCACAATACAAGCAAGAACCTGAGTAGGCTCCAAAATATGCAATCTCATGAACTGGTTGGACAAAGCCTGAACATCCATGGCTATTGTCCTCTATGTTACCAGTAAATATGCCACACTGCCCGTCCTCTCATCCTTCTGACTCACTGCATTGGCCACCATATTGGCCTTCCTCGGATGATATAATATGGTGATATCATAGTCTTTCAGCAACTCTAACCATCTCTGCTGCCACAAATTAAGTTACTTCTGCTTGAACGGGTGCTGAAGATTGCGATGGTCGGTATACACCTCGCAATGAATGCCGTATAGATAGTGCCTCCAAATCATTAGCGCGTGAACAATGGCTACCAACTCTAAGTCATGCAAAGGGTAATTCTTCTCATGAACCTTCAATTGCCGAGACACATAGGCAATCACTCTACCATCCTGCATCAACACTGTGCCAAGCTCAATATGTGATGCATCACAATATACGATATAAGATCCCGAACCTGCAGGCAACACCAGAACTAGGGTTGCAGTCAATGTAGTCTTGAGCTTCTGAAAGCTTGCCTCACACTTGTCGAACCACTGAAAGGAACACCCTTCTGGGTCAATCTAGTCAAAGGAGTTACGATGGATGAAAAATCCTCTAAATGGTGATAATAACCTTCCAAACCTAAGAAGCTTCGAATCTCTATAGCTGAAGATAGCCTGGGCCAACTCTGAACTGTCTCCACCTTCTTCGGATCCACCTTGATCCCCTCACCAGATACCACATGGCCCAAAAATGCCGCCAAAAGTCACACTTGGAGAGTTTAGCATGTAGCTTCTTCTCCCTCAAGGTCTGGAGCACAATCCTCAAGTGCTGCTCATGATCCTCTTAACTGCGAGAATAAACCAAGATGTCATCAATGAACACGATAATGAAAGAACCAAGATATAGCTGGAATACACTGTTCATCAATTGCATAAAGGCTACTGGGGAATTGGTCAACCCGTATGACATCACCAAAAACGCATAATGATCATATCGAGTCCTGAAAGCTGTCTTTAGAATGTCTTAATCCCGGATGTTCAGCGGATGATATCTTGACCTAAAATCAATCTTCAAGAATACTCTGGCACCCTAAAGCTGATCAAATAAGTCATCAATGTGCGGTAGTGGGTACCTGTTCTTGATTGTAACTTTGTTCAGCTACCTGTAATCAATACATACCTCATAGAGCCGTCCTTTTTCTTCACAAATAGAACTGGAGCACCCCAAGGAAAAACACTCTGCCAGATGAAATCCTTATCAAGCAACTCCTGAAGTTCTTCCTTTAATTCCTTCAACTCCACTAGTGCCATACGATATGGTGGGCTAGAAATAGGCTGAGTGCCCGGCACAAGGTCAACACCAAAGTCGATATCCCCATCGGGTGGCATGCCCGGTAGATCTGCTGGAAACACATCTGGGAAATCCCTCACTACTGGAACTAACTCAAAGGTAGGAGTATCAACACTAACATCCCTCACGAAGGCTATATATGCTTCGCACCTCTTCTCAACCATCCGTTTTGCCTTCAAAAAGGACACAACCCTTCTAGGAATATAATCCAATATACGTCTCTAAACTAACTGTGGCAACCCCGGCATAGCCAATGTCACAGTGTTGAAATGACAATCCTGAATAACGTGATAGGGCGACAACCAATCCATGCACTATATCATGTCAAAGTCCACCATGCTGAGTAGAAGAAGGTCAACTCTGGTCTAATATCCCTCGATAGTGACCAACCACGACCGATAAATACAGACTATTACAATAGAATCTCCCACAGGCATAGACACATATACAGGAGCACTCAAAGAATCACGGGATATATCCAAATAGAAGACAAAGTAATATGACACATATGGATACGTGGAACCCGAATCAAATAAAACTGAAGCATCCCTAAATTTTGACCATACGTATTTAAAAACTAACTTCTGTAGCCTTCATAGTCAATCTGGCTCTAATGCAATTTATCGATAATTATTCCTATTTTTACAAATTATATGAATTTTTATCATTTTATTGCAATTAGTTAAATACTGCAACTTTTGTGTATTTTCTAAAATTCAAAATAATTCATTGATAATTGTCCTATTTTTCAATACTAGGATTTTTTATCAATTTACTACCCCTCAAAAAATAAATAATAATTACTACGATATTTTATAGTAGTTAGCATTTTAATAAATACTACAAGTAATATTTTCTAATTAAACGATTACTCTTTAATTCGTTGTGCAGTCTATTAATTACATGAAAGCCAGTAGGATTTATTTTAAAATACAGATCAAATCCAGTCAAATCACATATCTTGCTAGCATCTGATGCGACATGACAGTTTATTTGATTAAACATGTGACATGTCATATGATGTGACATGACACCCCTTTTACCCAATGGTTAAAACCTTCCTACCCAATGTGTAAAGGCCATTATTTGTCTTCCCCTATAAGTTAAATAAATCGAATTGATATGCATGCATACACAGATAAAAATAAAGAATGTCCGATATTCGGCCTATTGTTTTTGAGTTAGTGGTTTCATCCTTGACCACCTTTTTTTTATTTTTACATTGTATTTATATTCTATTTTAAACAAGCACCATGGTGACATCCAAATCAACTACTAAAAAGTAAATAGACACGTTCACATGCAATATAATATACCCAACTATGAGTCGGGGTCGAATTCCATAGAGAGCAATATGTAGGTGATTAGGTGTGTAAGAGAATTATCACTTATTATGCTTAGCCAAACACTAATAAAGGGTGTGAGAGAATAATTATGCCTAAATGTGGAAATGTAAACTAACCTAGAAAGCAAGTAAAATAATCAATGGCTACAAGCAACACTCAAGTAACAATCCAATATGTTTCATAATTTTACAAATATGACAAAATTTATGTTAATTAGCCTCGGATAATAGTTCTTTATTAGCTTCTTCGGAAGACTAACAAGATTTCCTAATTGAATTATTCCTAAAACAATTAAGAGATTAAGAGCACCCGAATATGTCTACAAGTAGTTCAATCCTATCCCAGGCAGAATCAATAAATGAGGGTTAACGCCTCAAGTTCTTATTAATTAATTTTTTCCAACGCCAATTTACCTTTTTCAAGATTAATTCAAAATTAATTGGCGAGTCCTAGGGTTAGCTAATCCCTTTTAAAACATTAAAGAACAAACATAATTAAAGAAATAATAACTCACTTCAATAATAATAAAAATGGTTCAATACATAAGCGCAACAAGAAATTTAATTTAAACTTTAAATATGAACATTCAAATAAACAAGATTCAAATATTGAAATAAATTCTGCACATCTAAATATTCAATACAAAGCAAGAAAATGAAAAAATGAGTATAATGGATAAGAAATTCTCAACCACAATTAGCAAATCTTCAAGTCCCAAGTGTGTGTGTGATAAACCCTAGCTCCAAGCTTTTCCTTCTTATCCAAAAAGACCAAAAATTAGCCAAAGACCCCTCCAAATGAGCTTGATCGAGTATTAAATGGTTTGTACCAAAAATTATGAATTTCCAGAACTGCCCAGTTTTTCCGCCAATTTCTTCTTTGCGTTCGCGACCGTTTGACTCCTGAAACATCACGTTCGCGAAGGTTTGACTCCTAAAGCATCGCGTTCGCTGTGTGAACTTCGCGTTCGCGAAGGTTTGAATCTTGAAGCCTCGGTTCGCGGTCGTCCTTCGCGTTCGTGAAGGGTAAATCACTAGGCAGAAATATTATCTTCATTTTAGCTGTTTTTGACTTGTTTTACCTTGATTTCTTCCCAATCATTTCTAAATAACATAAAACCTGTAAAATGGAAGTAAACGACATTAAACACATATTTATCAATCAAACATAAAACAATCGAAGATTAAAAAAGATATAAGTTGGTAAAATACCAACTTATCATACCCCCAAACTTAAACTATTACTTGTCCTCAAGCAATCAAAGCACAAAATCTCCTTCCAAGTAATCAATTCAATAGTGCATCAATATCATACCAAGTCAAAAAGTCTACTTTAAGCATAATCACATGACTTTAATTAGTACCAACAATTAATCCAAGGCATATGAATCGCTAACAACTTCTTAGAAATATTATTTCATATCAAGTGCTCAAACACCAAGTAAATCATTGTAGTAATAAAGTCATGGCACTAAAGCTTCAAAATTTGCCTCTTCATCAAAAAATAACTTTTCTTTTGTTCATTCTTTGCAATTGGAAAAAGGAACAAATTAACAACTCAAATCTCAAAGTGCCCTCACAAGCAAGAGAGAATCCCACACTCATGAATTGCAATTCAAAACATAAATGGGATATCAAATGGAAAAAATTAACTTTCTCTCATAAAGATGTTCAAATACACACAGGTAGTACCATAGGATTTTCCTTCATGTATTTCTCCACTAATGTAGACACACTTGGTTCAAAATCAATTAGGACTTAAAGGGTTGTAGTTTGGATATTGGTTAAGGTAGGACACAATTTTTGTTACAGTGACTCAAAACCTCCCTAAGCACTACAATCTTTCAACAATCAAAGTACGCTTCCTTCAAAAACTTTTCCACCCTTTCTTTATTTTTTATTTCATCACCTAGTCTTTTATTTATTCACCATTCTCTATTATTCCTTCCTTTTTCTTTTTCCTTATATTTGTTTTCCTTTTTAAAAAGCCAAGAAAGGTTCCACTATAATTTCTTTTTTGACCTTTTTAAGCTTTCACTCAATAAACAACTTCCACATCACAACTTTTCCCCAAGCTTAGGCTTTTAGCTTATGTTCACACTTTCAAAGCACTGAGGGAGGTGGAATGCCAAAAGATAGATCAATAAAGAATAAGAGGTTAAAGCATATAACATGGTTTCCAAAGAAATGGTTAAAGGCTCAAATGAGGTTGACTAGGGAAAATATGCAAGGGTAGAAAATTTAAGGCAAAAGAACGGTCCAAAGAGGGCCTAACATCATATTTCTAACCAAGTTAGTCTAGGATTTCTCCTTGAAGCACATTCCGGGCAAGTTCTAGTCTACAAATCATGCAAAAGAACTCACAACAAACCTCACCACACATAGTACATGTGTATTCAAGTGAAATATGTATCCAAAACCCAATTTATCAAATTAACTAAAAAAAGTCACTCATAGCCTAAAGAGACTAATTAGTGAACTTAAGAGCCAAATATTGAATTTAAAAGTTAGAACAAGAATCATTACTTCAATCTCTTTTTGTCACGACCTAAAATCCCAACCTGTCGTGATGGCGCCTAACACTTGCTAGGCAAGCGGACAATCACATAACAGCAAATGATTTGAATAAAACATGTTTTAATAAGCTCAACAGCGGGAATTCTCATAAATATATGATAAAATAACTGAAATGCTGCTACAACCACCCCAAAATATGGTATCAACGAGTACACGAGCACTACTGAATAACAAGGTACAAGCGAAATCCTCTAATACAACTGTCTTAACATAAGAATAGTAAAGATAGAGATAACAGAGAGAGAACTTCAAGGACTACAGAGCTACCACATAGTCTCACAAAAGCTGGCAACAACTCAAATGCAGAGTGTACCTGAATCTACACATGAAGTGCAGAGTGTAGTATGAGTACAACTTACCCAATCTACTCAATAAGTAACAACACTAACCTTGGGTTGAATGTAGTGATGAGCTCAGAGCAATAGTCAAATACCAATACCAATAGCTGATAACAATTCAGATTATAAAAGATAAACCATAGAAACAATAGCTCAATGATATCAAGTTCAACTTATTCACATTTCAGAAATTTAGGCATGATTTCAAGTATAACAGTTAAGGCCCAACACAGCTAAAGCGGGTAAATTATCAGTTAGCATGAGGAAAGTACATCTCTATGACTACATGTCAAGTATACATGTCAATCAACAGTATCACAGTGGATCCATCAAGAACATTTACACTTAGCACTATACGGATGCCTAGCATAATTGCCCGTCATCAAGCACGTATATGAAATACTGTATATGCGCCTACATCTAGCATGTCAGACTTCGGAGGGCAGATCATGCACAAGCACTAATCATAATCATTTATCCCAATAGTGAGGCCTGGTGTACGCGTCGACCCACAAAAACACTTAGCCCAAGATAGGCCTGGCATACACATCACCTCACAATTAGTACCAAACCGTCTCTAAGGCCCAAACTCAGTTATCTATCTTTCAAGTATAAGATAAACACATCTCAAACACTCAGTTTAACAATTTTACCCTTAAGCGGTATCAACAACATGTGAGGAATAAAATACGAAGTACCGAGAAAGGAATATCATACGAATATAGTATCATGAATGAAAACATGTGTGCAAATAAGGTATATAACTCGGAAACAACAAGAATAGCCCTATCAAGTCTCCAACAATTAGCACATAGGCTGGACATGATGTCTAACATGATTTACAGTTCAAATAGTCAAACAAGTTGGGGGAACACAGGGATAACATGATATGATAGCAAAACAAGCCCGGCAATAGCCTAAAGGCCTCCCCAAACCATGAACACACCAGTGAACACACACAAGCCCGTCACCTAGCACATACGTCACCCCAATATTTTTCAAATAACGTAGTTCTCAGGGTTAAATACCCTCAAATCCAAGCTTAGATGTGTTACTTACTTTAATGCCCACAAATCAATGCTCCAAGAAACCCCTGCCACAAGAATCGGTCGAACGACCAAAATATAGTCAAAGCAACTTAATATCATCAATAATAGTTATAGGAAAAAATTCCAAAAGATAAAGCTAAGGTCTCTAACTAAAATCAAAAAGGCAATCCCTGGCCCAAACATCGGAACCCGACAAAATTCAAAAAATCCGAACACCCATTCAATTACGAGTCCAACCATAATAAATTCACCAAATTCCATCCACAAATCGACCTCCAAATCCTTAGTTTTAATTCTCGAGAAACATAGTTTAAAATTCCTAAATTTCTCCTCAAATACACATAATCTAGGTGTAAAAATCAATGGGAAATAATAGTTTTCAATAAAAGTGATGAATCTTCACTTACCTCTTCAATGGTAGCCAAAACCCTCTCAAAGATCGCCCCTAGCCGAGCTCCAAAATCCCAAAATGATAATGGCTCAAACCTTCGATTATATCTCTGCCCAGCAATTCTCGCACATGCGGCTCACTCAACCGTATCTGTGTCCCGCAGGTGCGGCCCAAATCTCGCTTATGCAATTCCTCTATGGCCTCCGACCTTCCACATTTGAGTAATATGAAATTGCATCTATGGAGGTGCACCTGCGCTAAATCCTCCGCTTCTGCGGAACTTCCTGCCTATCACAGAATCCGCTTCTGCGAACACCTAGTCGCACCTGCGACCTCGCTCTTGTGCCGATTTTTAGCTTCTATGGACTCGTAGATGCAGAGTCCTGTTACACCTGCGCTCCTAGGCAGCCTACCCAACTCCTCTCACATGCATACACATGGCCGCTTCTGTAGCTCCACACCTGCGGCCAAAACCTCGCAGGTGCTGTTACACCATAACTGAAGCTTGTTAGCCTTTCTCTAAGTCCGAAAATATATCCGATTTCAATCTGAATCACACCCGAGGCTCTCGAGACCCCCTCCAAACATACAACCAAGTCCGTAAACATGAAATAACATTAGTCGAACCCTCAAATCAAAGGAAACACATCAAAATCACGAATCGCACTCCAATTCAAGCTTAATGAAACTAATGAGCTTCCAACTTCTAAAACTAATGTCGAATCATATCAAACAACTCCAATTGACCTCAAATTTTGTACACAAGTCATAAATGACACAGCTGACCTATTCCATCTTTTGAAACCAAAATCCAAGCCTAGTATCAATAAAGTCAACTCTCGGTCAAAACCTCCCAACCTTCCTAATCTTCAACTTTCTAACTTTCGCCAATTCAAGCCAAAACGACCTACAGACCTCCAGATCAATATTCGTACATACTCCTAAGTCCAAAATCACCATACTAATCTATATTAACCATGAAATCTCCATTTTAAAATAGTCTATACAAAAGTCAAGCTACGGTCAACTCTTTCAACTTAAGCTTCCAAACTTGGGACTAAGTGTCCCAATTCACTCTGAAATATCCTCGGAACCAAACCAACCACTCCGACAAGTCACATAATCAAATAAAAATAAAAGAAGCGATAAATAGGGGAACGTGGCTACAATACCCAAATTGGCAGGCAGGGTCGTTACATTCTCCCCCTCTCAAACAAACGTTCGTCCTCGAACGGGTCTAGAATCGTACCTGGAGTCTCAAATTGTAAGGCCACGTGAAATGTTTCCTAAAAACCGGGGTTCCGTGATGCCGGACCTTTTGGATTGAACAGTGCGCTTAGGAATTGAAGGAAAATATTTGGCAGAAATAGGCATTTCTATGGCCCATTATGCGGTCACATAATCACTCTGCGGGCCGCAGAATGGCTATAGAGTGAAGCAGCTATTTGGGCCATTTTTTATGTCAATTTCACGGTCAGTTATGCGACCATACAACCATTTTGCGTGCCGCACTATGATCACATAATCAGCCTTAGAATTGTTGCGGAGGGAGGTTCTGCGGCGCATTATGTGACCACAAAATAGGTTTGCGGGCCGTAAAACGACCGCAGATCCAGACAGATTGTTTCCAATTTGCGGTCCGCATAACGACTGTAGACCTAGACAGAATTTTTCCAATTTTGGGCACCATATAGTGCGGCCGATATGTGGACTTCATATCCATTCTGCGGTCGCATATGCGACCACAAATCCTGTCTCTGGGCTTCATTTTCGGGGGTTTTAAACTCGACCCTATTTCGTTAAAACATATGCCATAGTCAATGTTTGAGCATATTTATGATATTTTTAGAGTGAGAGAGTTCATAGAGTGGGGAAGTAACCTTCAACCTATTATCCAACAATTATTGTTCAATCCTTGAAGATTATCAAGAAAGTACTAATCTTAAAGGTAAGAATCTATGCCCTAGCTCTTAATTTCAAAAATCTATTAAAAAGGGATAATTAGAAAGACAATTATTAGGTGTGGGGGTTGTTATCTTGCATGCATATATTCTTGAAGTATGTGGGTAGGTTGTGAGCTAAAGATGGTAGAGAATAGGTTGGGGGAATGATGGAATCTTTCCTAAAAAGGCCTTAAAAATATTAATGCACACCTAGTGTTTGATAATGTGCTCAAATGAGCTAAAATCATGAACATCTTTCTAATTTTGGTTCAACTTGTTATATTTCTAAAATAGATTGAAGTTGCTAAGAACTCTGCAATGTTTTAAAAGTTTAAAGAAGCTCAATTGAGGTATGTTGGCTAAACCCCCTTCTTCTTAGAATCGAATCCCACGGTATTTATGTAATTGGTGTAAGTCCCAAATTGATCATTATAGAATTGGCTATTCCTAATGTGTTTGTGTTAAAGGATGTATGTTAAATATTTACTCTAAATTCTTCATCATGTCATCTTTCCATTTGAGTATGGGTTCAAGATATGGAATATATGTTGGGAATGTTAAGACTTCAAGTTAAAATCGAAATGAAGGTTGTTATGCCAACTTTTATGAAAAGCCTCTATGTGCCTAAGATTGCCATGTGAATTTAATGTCTTGAATGGAAAGCTTTATTGTTGTTGATAATGATAATGATGTTTGAATGTGGAAAAGGGAACTGGAATTATGAAATATAGCCAAGTGCCAAGAATGACTTTATAATTGTGGCCACTAGTGCAAATGAATCGAAAGGATATGAAAGAAGTATGATGTGAGATGATTGACCGAAAAAGGTAATGTCTTAGGTGAGACGGCCTAGCCGATCGGGCCGTGATCGGATGCCAAACCGCACACATGGTGGTGACTGTGCTGGAAATGATAATTGAAATTGTTGTCATGGTTGATGTCTCATATGAGACGATCTAGCCGATCGGGTCATGATCGGACTCCGTGTAAGAATACGGTGGTATTGTGAATTATGGTATATCGGCACTAAAAGTTCACCCAGCCTAATAACATAGAAATTGACTTGAAAACTTATGTGATCCATAACTTGATGTTTTAGTATTATTTGAAGCTCTTATTGAATTCTTGATTGTCCCCCCTTGTATTATTATTCATTCTATTGATATGGTGTTTAGTTTTACATACTAGTACTATTCTACAGTACTAACGTCCCTTTTGCCGGGGGCGCTGTATCTTTAAATGGATGCAGGTGGTTCTATAGCAGGCAGTGTTGATCAGCGATAGTGGTACATCTTCTTCCCAGCAAACTTGGTGAGCCCCACTTCATCCCGAGGTCACGTATTGTATCTTTTATTCATATTATTATCACGTCTCGAGTTATAGCCGGGGCCTTGTTGCCGGCACTATCATAACACTCTTTTGTATCTTTTAGAGACTTCGTAGACACTGTGTGGGTTGTACATGGGTATTTTGTGTTTTGATCTCTTGTTCCACTCGAATCATAAGAATGTGTGTATTTTTGGACTTTAAAATGATGTAACGAATGAGACGATTTAGTATTGTATATATAAACTTCGTACTGTTTAATTAATGAAATCATATATTCTCTTGATCACGGTGAGTTAGGTAGAAAGTATCTAACAAGCTTGCTCGACCGGGTTCACTTGGTTGAGCGCCGGTCGCGCTTCCCGAGGTTGGAGCATGACACAAATAGGTGTGGATACCTGCTCCGCATCATCCGCTCGGTCTCCCAAGTAGCCTCCTCGACTTGCTTGCCTCTCCACTGAACTTTCACTAAAGCTATATTCTTTGACCTCAACTTTCTAACTTGCAGATCCAAAATGGCCACCGGCTCCATATCATAAGTCAAATCCCCATCTAACTGAACCGTGTTGAAATCCAAAATATGAGGCTGGTAACCATAATACTTTAGGAGCATAGAAACATGAACACCGGGTGAACACCCGATACAATATGTGGCAATGCAAGCTTGTAGGCCACCTCTCTAATCCTCTCAAGCACCTCAAAAGGGCCAATATACCGAGGGTTCAACTTGCCCTTCTTCCCGAACCTCATCACACCATTCATGGGAGAATCATTGAGCAACACCTTATCTTCCACCATATAGGCCACATCACGAACCTTCCGATCAGCGTAACTCTCTTGTCTAGACTGTGTTGCACGAAACCGATCCTGAATCAACTTGACTTTCTCCAAGGTCTCCCGAACAAAATCAATACCCAATAACCTAGCCTCTCCCTGCTAAAACCATCCAATTGGAGAACAACACCGCCTCCCATATAAGGCCTTGTAAGGAGCCATCTGAAAACTCGATTGGTAGCTGTTGTTGTAGGCAAACTCCGCAAGAGGTAAGAACTGAACCCATGAACCCCCGAAATCCATAACCTAGACACGTAGCATATCCTCCAAGATCTGAATGGTGCTCTCAGACTGTTCGTCCACCTGGGTCTGAAATGCTGTACTCAACTCGACCCATGCCTAACTCTCATTGTAGTGCTCTCCAAATCATTGATGTGAACTGTGTGCCTCGATCAGAAATAATTGACACCGACACTCCATGAAATCGAACAATCTCACATATATAGATTTGAGCCAACTGCTCTAAAAACTATGTAGTCACAACCGGAATGAAATGTGCAGACTTAGTCAACCGGTCCACAATCACCCAAACTGCATCCAATCTCTTCAAAGAACGTAGGAACCCAACAATGAAGTCTATTGTAACATGCTCCCATTTCCACTCGGGGATCTCAAGTCTCTAAAGCAAATCGCCCAGCCTCTGATGCTCGCACTTCACCTGCTGATAGTTGAAGCACAGAGCCACAAACTCTACTATATCTTTCATCATTCTTCTCCACCAATAGTGTTGCCTCAAATCCTAATACATATTAGCAGCACCCGGATGAATGGAATACCACGTACTGTGGGCCTCTTCAAGAATAAACTCACGAAACCCATCAACATTGGGCACAAAAATCTGATCCTACATCCGCAACACCCCATCATTTCAAATAGAGACCTCCTTAGCATCACCGTGTTGCACCGTGCCCTTAAGGACAAAGTAAATGTAGGTCTTCATACTGATACTCTCTAATGTGCTCATACAAAGAAGACTGAGAAACCATGCAAGCAAGAACCTGGCTAGGCTCCGAAACATCTAATCTCACGAACTGATTGGCCAAGACCTGAACATCTGATTCTAGTAATCTCTCACAAACTGGAATATATGCAAAGCTACCCATATTCACAACCTTTCTACTCAAGGCATTGGCCACCATATT
The DNA here is from genome assembly GCA_000715115.1 of Nicotiana otophora. Classification (NCBI taxonomy): domain Eukaryota; kingdom Viridiplantae; phylum Streptophyta; class Magnoliopsida; order Solanales; family Solanaceae; genus Nicotiana; species Nicotiana otophora. The sequence goes on along the minus strand of AWOL01S0079755.1, from coordinate 23,136 downwards.
GGCCCTCCCGGGATGATACAGAATGGTGGTACCATAGTCGTTTAACAACTCCAACCACCTCCACTACCTCAAGTTTAGATCATTTTGCTTAAACAAGTGTTGTAGACTCCGATGATTTGTGAATACCTCACAAGACAAACCATAGAGGTAGTGCCTCCAAATCTTCAGTGCGTGAAAAATAGCTGCCACCTCTAAATCATGTACGGGGTACTTCTTCTCATGGGGCTTCAACTAGCGTGAAGCATAGGCAATTACTCTACCCTCCTACATCAAGACATACTCAATGCCAATCCGAGAAGCATCACAATAAATTGTATAGGAACCTGATGCTAAATGTAAAACTAGAACTGGAAATGTGGTCAAGGCAGTCTTGAGCTTCGGAAAGCTCTCCTGACATTCGTCGGACCACCTGAATGGAACACCCTTCTGAGTCAATGTAGTCAAAAGTGCAATAACTGAAGAGAAACCCTCGACAAAATGGCAATAATATCCAGCCAAACCATGAAAACTTCGGATCTCAGTAGTTGAAGACAGCCTGGGGAAACTCTAAACTGCCTAATATTCTTCGGATCTACCTTGATCCCCTCACTGGACACCACGTTCTCCAAGAATGCCACCGAATCAAGCCAAAACTCACACTTGCAGAATTTAGCATATAGCTTCTTCTCCCTCAATGTTTGGAGTACAATCCTCAGATGCTGCTCATGATCCTCCTAGCCACGTGAGTACACCAGTATATCATCAATGAATACTATGACAAAAGAATCAAGATATGGCCCGAATACACTATTCATCAGATGCATAAATGTTGCGGGGGCATTGGTCAGCCTAAAAGACATCACAAGAAACTCGTAGTGACCATAACGGGTCCTGAATGCCGTCATCAGAATATTTGAATATCGAATCTTCAGCTGATGATACCCTAACCTCAAATCAATCTTCGAAAACACTCTAGCTCCCTGAAGCTGGTCAAATAAGTCATTAATATGCTACAGTGGGTACTTATTCTTAGTTATAACTTTGTTCAACTGCCTGTAAACAATGAACATCCGCATATTACCATCCTGCTTGTTCACAAACAGAACCAGTGCACCCAAAGGAGACACAATAGGCCTAATGAACCTATCAAGTAGCTCCCGAAGCTATTCATTCAATTCCTTTGACTCAGTTGGTGCCATACGATATGGAGGAATAGAGATGGGTTGAGTGCTCGGTACCAGTTCAATACAAAAATTAATGTCCCTATCAGGTGGCATACTCGGCAGGTCTGCATGAAACACGTTTGAAAAATCTCTCACTACCGGAAAAGACTCAATGGTAGAAGTATCAGAACAAAAATCCTTCATAAAGGCCAAATATGCTAAACATCCCCTTTCAACTATCTGTTGAGCCTTCAAGTATGAAATCAATCTACTTGGAAAATAATCCAGGGAACCTCTCCACTCAACCCTAGGCAACCCCGGCATCGCCAAGTCACGGTCTTAGCATTACAATCCAGAATAGCGTGACCTAGTGACAACCAAGCCAAACCTAAAATCACGTCAAAATCAACCATGCTAAGCAGTAAAAGATCAACTCTCCTCTCTAAATCCCCAATAGTCAACCATGCTAAGCAGTAAAATATCAACTCTCGTCTCTAAACCCCCGATAGTCACCACACACGCCCGATATACACAGTCCACAACGATAGAATCACCCACTAGTGTATCTACATGAACAAGCATAGCTAAAGAATCACAGGGCATACCCAAATAACGAGCAAAGTATGATGGAACATATGAATAAGTGGAACTAGGGTCAAATAATACGGAAGCATCCCAGTGGCACACTGAAACAATACTTGTGTTCACTGTATCTAAAGTAACTGCCTCTGGGATTGTGGGAAAAGCATAGCATCGAGCCTGACCACCACCTATCTGACCTCCCCCTCTGGGTGACCTCAACTCGCACGACCTGCACCCCAAGATGGTTGAGCAGGTGGTGTAGCAATAGGTGCATGGGTCATAAACTGGCCTCCCTACTGCACTAGAACTCTATAATGAAGGGGACAACACTTCCTAACATGCCCCAACTCTCCATAATCATAACAACCTCGAGCCGGAAATGACGCTAGGGCCAATATCGGACCCCGAGAACAAGAATAGCCACTGGAAGAACCCGGTACTAATGAACCCTGAACTGATAGAGCATGGTGCGAGCTCTAAGCTAGAAGTGCACTAAACGACAACTAGCCCGGGTGAATACTGTATGAACCATGACTAGCTGATGCACCACGATGAGCTGGACCAGCCATCTAAGCAGGCATGTAAGGACGACCTCTGTTATGATGTGACTGACCTCTAGATGAGGTACCATTGAAACCACCAAATTCACGGGGCCTCTTTCCCTCCACTCTTCGCGCTCAAGCTTGCAAACCGACTCCAAACGCCTAGCAATTTAGACCACCTAGTCAAACTTAGCATCTGTCTCGGTCTCTCGGGACAAACTATAATGTAGGCCATAGTTGAGGCCATCAATGAACCTCCTGATCCTCTCTCTGTGTGAACCAGCCATATAGCATGGTAGGCCAAATCTGTGAATCTCATCTCATACTGGGTCACAATCATATCTCCCTGGTGTAGGTGCTCAAAATCTTTATGCATCTCCTCCCTACAAGTCTGTGGGACAAACATTAGCTTATTCCAAAGATTAACAAGACTTACCAATTGAATTATCCCTAAAACAATTAAGATATTAAGATCACCTGAATATAGCTACAAGTAGTTAAATCCTATCCCTAGGTATAATCTATAAAATGACGGTTAACGCCTCACATTTTTGTTAATTAATTTTTCTCAACCCCAAATTACCTTTTCCAAGATTAATTCGAAGTTAATGGGCGAGTGTTAGAATTAGCTAATCCCTTTGGAAACATTAAAGTATAAGAATAATTAAAGAAACAATAACTCACTTCAAGATTAGTAAAAATCATTCAATAAATAAGCACAACAAGATATTTAATCCAAACTTTAAATATGAATATTCCCATAAATAATATTCAAATATTGGAATAAATACTAGATGGTAAGCTATAAGTGCGTGTTTTAGTTACTTATCGCACTCTAATTACTGTACTTTAATTGAGTTTGAGCGTGAATCGCTAGTGTTATGCACTAATTGTGTGTTTTATGCCTTATAGAAGTGATCCCTATCTATGTAGATGTTATGGGATGAATTCACGCCATTTTAGAGCTTTGAAGTCTGAGTAAAAGCCCAGGGATTAAGTTGGGATCGAGTTCGGGGATCCACGGACCCTAGTGCATTCAAAGATAGAAATGAGGACTCGAGCCGGGAGTTACCAGGGTGCACGAGAGTGCACTGGGAATGCATGTGAGGCAGTGGAACACGCAAAATGCGCGGCCAAATACGCGAGCAGGTCCCTAGGTGCACGGTCGCACACGTCCATTCTGGGAAAAGTTCTATTTCGTGTAAGAGAAGGTGTGTTCGTTTGGGCCCGACCCGACTTGGTGTATATACATGGGAAAAGGGTATTTTGAGGACTTTTGACATACTTTAGACTTAATAAGGCTAAGGAGAAGTGGGAGAAGCAAGAGCACAAGGATTTCATCATTCAATCATAACTCAAGACAAGGGTTTGAATTGTTTTATGTTTTCCTTTAACTTAAACTTATTTGTGATGAATTACTCCATATGTATGGAGTAGTTCTCTTTAGGGATTAATGGATTTGGTGTATTGAGAATTATTTGTGAATATTAACACTAGTTTTTATGTATTGAATCATTTTGGTTGTTTTAATTATTGTATATATATTCTCATGTTAATGTAATCGAAAGAAACATAACTTGTGATGTTTTTGCATTATCTTGTTGGTAGAATTCATTGATTCTTCTTAGTAATCGAAAGAGGCTAGTTGAATTATTGTTTAGACCTAGTTAGGAGAATAATCCAAAGAGGTTCTCTTACAAACCAATTCACTACGAATTTTTGCATATCTTCACCGAGCTTAACTTAGTTCATATTGTAAGGTTGAGACTTAATCGAGAGAGGAGTTTCTACCGAACATTCGAACTCATAATAGAGTGAATTCGAGAGACTCACTTGAACCTTAGAAGTGAATTAACTAGAGTTAAATCCCAGACAAGTGTCTTGTACCTGTCCAATCAAACCTTATTTTCTCCCATTGATATCTTCTTTGCTTACTCTTGTTGCAATTGTCAATAGCCAATAGTTGAGACTCTTAGTTATTTTTAGTTTTAATCACATAAATCTCAATTGTTGATCATTTTGGATAGCAATTAAGCTATGAACTACAAACATACTATTTAACTCCAATCCCTATAGATACGATATTATATTATACTATATTCGACTAGCGAGCATATTTAAGTGTGTGTTTTACGCTCGCCAATACTACACACTTAAGTATTCAATACAAATGAAGAAAATGAAGAAATGAGTATAAATGGATAAGAAATTGTCAACCAAAATCTTTAAATCTTCAAGTCCCAAGTGTGTGTAAAAGACCCTAGCTCCAAGCTCGTCTTTCTTAGTCAAGAATACCAACAATTAGCCAAAGATCCCCTCTAAATGAGCAGGGTCAAGTATTAAATGGTTTGGGACCAAAAAATGTGAATTTCCAAAAGTTCCCAGTTTTTCCACCAATTTCTTCTTCGCATTCGCGATCACTCCTTCGCGTTCGCGACGGTTTATCTCCTGAAACTTCGCATTCGTGATATGACCTTCACGTTTACGAAGGTATAACTCCTGAAGCATCACTTTAGCGGTATGACCTTCACGTTTGTGAAGGTTTGAATCTGGAAGCCTCGCGTTCGCGAAGGGTATATCACTTGGCAGAAAATTTATCTTCGTTTTACCTCTTTTTGACTTGTTTTCACTTGGTTTCTTCCCGATCGCTTCTAAATCACATAAAACCTGTAAAATAGAAGTAAACGACATTAAACACACTTATCAAACTTATCAAACCCCCAAACTTAAACTATTGCTTGTTCTCAAGCAATCAAAGCACAAAATCTCCTTCCATGCAATCAACTCAATAGTGCATCAATATCATACCAAGTCAAAAAGTCTACTTTAAGCACAAACACATGACTTTAATTGGTAGCAATTATTAATAAAAGGCATATAAATCACCAACAACTTCGTAAAAATATTATTTCATTTCAAGTGCATAAACACCAAATTAATCAAAGTAGCAATCAAGTCATGCACTAAAGCTTCAAATTTTGCCTCTTCGTCACAAAACAACTTTTCTTTTGTTCATTCTTTGCAATTGGAATAAAGGAAGAAATGAACAACTCAAATCTCAAAGTTCCCTCACAAGCAAGAGAGGACTCTGCACTCATAAATTGCAATTCAAAAGAAAAATGAGATATTAAATGGAAAGAATTAACTCTCTCTCATAAAGATGTTTAAATGCGCACAAGTAGTACCATTGGCTTGCCCTTCATGCATTTCTCCACTAATGCAGACACACTTTGTTCAAAGCAATTCGGACTTAAAAGGTTGTAGTTAGGCTTTTGGTTAAGGTAAGACACAATTTTTGTTAGAGTGACTCAATACCTTCCTAAGCACTATAATTTTTCAATAATCAAAGTACGCTTCCTTCAAAAACTTTTCCACCCTTTCATCATTTTTCATTTCATTACCTAGACTTCCATTTATTCACCATTCTCTATTATTCCTTCCTTTTTCTTTTTTCGTATATTATTTTTTTCTTTATCCAAAGCCATGGAATGTTCCACTATAATAATTGTTTTTGGTCTTTTTAACCTTTCACCTTATAAACAACTTTCACATCACAACGCTTTCCCAAACATAGGCTTTTACCCTATGTTCACACTTTCAAAGCACTTAGGGAGGTGTGATACCAAAATATAGATCAATAAAGAATAAAAGGTTAAAGCATTTAATATGGTTGCCAAAGAAATGGTTAAAGGCTCAAAAGAGGTTGACTAGGGAAAATATACAAGGGTAGAAAATTTAAGGAAATATAACGGTCCAAGGAAGGCCTAACATCATTTTTCAAACCATGTTAGTCTAGGATTTTTCCTTGAAGAACATTACGGGCATGTTTTAGACTACAAATCATGCAAAAGAACTCACAACAAACCTCACAACACATGGCATATGTGAATTCAAGTGAAATATGTATCCAAAACCGAATTGAATCAAATTAACTAAAAAAAGTCACTCATAGCCTAAGTTCACTACTTAGTGAACTTAAGAGCCAAATATGGAATCTAAAAGTTATAACAAGAATTATTACTTCAATCTCTTTTTGTCACGACCCAAAATCCCAAATTGTCGTGATGGTGCCTAACACACTTGCTAGGCAAGCCGACAATCACATAACTACTAAGCATTTGAATAAAACATGTTTTAAGAAGCTCAACAGTGGGAAGTCTCATAAACATATGATAAAAATAACTGAAATGTTGCTACAACCACCCTAAAATATGGTGTCAACGAGTACACGAGCACTACTGAATAACAAGGTACAAGCCAAATCCTCTAACACAACTGTCTAAACATATGAACAATAAAGATCGAGATAACAGAAAGAGAACTTCAAGGACTGCAGACGATATGGCAGCTACTCAAGTCTGAAAATCACCTCGACCGGATGTACCTGGATCTGCACACAAAGTGTAGAGTGTAATATGAGTACAACTGACCCAATGTACTCAATAAGAAACAACACTAACCTTGGGTTAAAATTAGTGACGAGCTCAGAACAATAGTCAAATACCAATACCAATAGCCGATAATAGTTCAGATTAAAAAGGATAAACCGTAGAAACAATAGCTCAATGATATCATGTTCAGCTTGTTCATGTTTCAGAAATTTAGGCATGCTTTGAAGTAGAACAGTTAAGGCCCAACACAACTAAAGCAGGTAAATTATCAGTTAGCATTAGGAAAGTACATATCTATGCCTACCTGTCAAGTATACATGTCAATCAACAATATCACAGTGGATCCATCAAGAACATTTACACTTAGCACTGTACAGATGCCTGGCATAACTGTCCATCATTAAGCACGTATATGAAATACTGTGCTTGCACCCACTGCTGGCATGTCAGACTCCGAAGGGGCGGATCTTACCCAAACGCTAATCATAATAATTTATCCCAATAGTGAGGCCTAATGCACGCGTCGCCCCAAAATAATAACACTTAGCCAAATATGAGCCTAGCGTACGTGTCACCTTAAAATTAGTACCAAACCGGCTCTAAGGCCCAAACTTAGTCATTTATCATTCAAGTCCCAGATAAACACATCTCAAATACTTAGTTTAACAGTTTTACCCTTAAGCGGTATCAACAACATGTGAGGAATCAAATAAGAAGTACTAAGACAGAGATATCATATACATATAGAGAACATGTGCAAATAAGGTATATAACTCAAAAAGAACAAGAATAGCCCTATCCAGTCTCCAACAGTTAGCACATAGCCTAGACATGATGTCTAACCTGATTCACAATTCAAATAGTCAAACAAGTAGGGGGAACGCGTGGATAACATGATATGATAGCAAAACAAGCCGGCAATAGCCAAAAGGCCCCCCAAACCATAACACACCGGTGCACGCATACATGCACATCACCTAGCACGTACGTCACTCCAATATCTTTCATATAACGTAGTTCTTGGGGTTAAATACCCTCAAATTCATATTTAGATGTGTTACTTATCTCAAAGCGTGCAAATCAATGCTCCAACAAACCCTTGCCACGCAAATCGGTCCCCGGACGACCTGAATCTAGTCAAAGCATTTTAATCCGTTCAGAAATAGTTATAGGAAACAAGTCCAAAAGATAAAGCTAAGTTCAAAACGTCAACCCATAAAGGTAACCCTGGGCCCACACCTTGGAACCCAATAAAATTCACAAAATTCAAACACCCATTCAATTACGAGTCTAACCATACTAAATTCATCCAATTCTATCCATAAATCGACCTCCAAATCCACAATTTTCATTCTCCAACAACATAGTCTATAATCCCCAAATTTCACCTCAAACACTCATAATCTAGGTGTAATAATCAATGGGTAAACAATAATTATCAATAAAAATGATGAATCTTCACTTACCTCTTCAATGGTAGCCAAAACCCTCTTAAAGATCGCCCCTAGCCGAGCTCCAAAAGTCCAAAATGATAAAAATGGCTCAAACCCTCGATTATATATCTGCCCAGCGATTCTCTCACACGCGGCTCACTTAACCGCATATGTGGTCCCACAGGTTAGGCCTAAATCTTGTTTTTGTGATTCCTCTATTGCCTCCGACCTTTCGCAACTACGGATTATGACATCGAATCTGCGGAGGCGCTCCTGTGCTAAATCCTCCGCCTCTACGGAACTTCATTCCCATCACAGAATCCGCTTCTACGAACACCTAGTCGCATCTGTGACTTCACTCCTGCACCCATTTTCTACTTCTACGGACTTGCATATGCGGAGTCCTTTCGCTCTTGCACTCCCAGGCAGCCTCCCTAACTCTTCGCAGCTGCACACACATGCACCTTCTGCAGCTCCGCACCTGCTGCCAAAATCTCAAAGGTGCTGTTATGTAAGGCCCCGTAAAAATTTTCCTAAAAACCCGATTTTCGTGATGCCAAAGTAGACGTAGAGGTTATATTAGTAGAAATTCTTCGCAGCTCGAAAGCTTGCTACGGTTATGGAAAGCAGAGTTGATAGGGCCAGACCTTGTACATCAGGCTATGAAAAATGTTAATATCATAAAGGAGCAGTTGAAAACTGCTTAGATTTGTCAAAAATCCTATTCGGATGTTCGTCGCAGAGACATAGAGTTCAAAGAAGATGATTGGGTATTCTTGAAGGTTTCCCCCATGAAGGGTATTATGCGGTTTTGGAAAAAGGGAAATTGAGTCCGAGGTATGT
>AWOL01S0079755.1:3024-13671 GCA_000715115.1 Nicotiana otophora | reverse complement strand
ACAATTCAAATAGTCAAACAAGTAGGGGGAACGCGTGGATAACATGATATGATAGCAAAACAAGCCGGCAATAGCCAAAAGGCCCCCCAAACCATAACACACCGGTGCACGCATACATGCACATCACCTAGCACGTACGTCACTCCAATATCTTTCATATAACGTAGTTCTTGGGGTTAAATACCCTCAAATTCATATTTAGATGTGTTACTTATCTCAAAGCGTGCAAATCAATGCTCCAACAAACCCTTGCCACGCAAATCGGTCCCCGGACGACCTGAATCTAGTCAAAGCATTTTAATCCGTTCAGAAATAGTTATAGGAAACAAGTCCAAAAGATAAAGCTAAGTTCAAAACGTCAACCCATAAAGGTAACCCTGGGCCCACACCTTGGAACCCAATAAAATTCACAAAATTCAAACACCCATTCAATTACGAGTCTAACCATACTAAATTCATCCAATTCTATCCATAAATCGACCTCCAAATCCACAATTTTCATTCTCCAACAACATAGTCTATAATCCCCAAATTTCACCTCAAACACTCATAATCTAGGTGTAATAATCAATGGGTAAACAATAATTATCAATAAAAATGATGAATCTTCACTTACCTCTTCAATGGTAGCCAAAACCCTCTTAAAGATCGCCCCTAGCCGAGCTCCAAAAGTCCAAAATGATAAAAATGGCTCAAACCCTCGATTATATATCTGCCCAGCGATTCTCTCACACGCGGCTCACTTAACCGCATATGTGGTCCCACAGGTTAGGCCTAAATCTTGTTTTTGTGATTCCTCTATTGCCTCCGACCTTTCGCAACTACGGATTATGACATCGAATCTGCGGAGGCGCTCCTGTGCTAAATCCTCCGCCTCTACGGAACTTCATTCCCATCACAGAATCCGCTTCTACGAACACCTAGTCGCATCTGTGACTTCACTCCTGCACCCATTTTCTACTTCTACGGACTTGCATATGCGGAGTCCTTTCGCTCTTGCACTCCCAGGCAGCCTCCCTAACTCTTCGCAGCTGCACACACATGCACCTTCTGCAGCTCCGCACCTGCTGCCAAAATCTCAAAGGTGCTGTTATGTAAGGCCCCGTAAAAATTTTCCTAAAAACCCGATTTTCGTGATGCCAAAGTAGACGTAGAGGTTATATTAGTAGAAATTCTTCGCAGCTCGAAAGCTTGCTACGGTTATGGAAAGCAGAGTTGATAGGGCCAGACCTTGTACATCAGGCTATGAAAAATGTTAATATCATAAAGGAGCAGTTGAAAACTGCTTAGATTTGTCAAAAATCCTATTCGAATGTTCGTCGCAGAGACATAGAGTTCAAAGAAGATGATTGGGTATTCTTGAAGGTTTCCCCCATGAAGGGTATTATGAGGTTTGTGAAAAAGGGGAAATTGAGTCCGAGGTATGTCGGGCCGTACAAAATCATTCAGAAAATTGGTCAGGTGGCGTACAAGCTTGAGCTACCACCCGAAATGTCATTAGTCCACCCAGCATTACATGTGTCTATGTTGAAGAAGGTAGTTAGAGATCCGTCAGCTACTGTGCTGGTTGAGACCATTGGGGTTAATGAAGAATTGTCATATGAAGAATTTCCAGTTGCCATTCTTGATAGGCAAGTCCGAAAGTTGAGGAATAAAGAAATTGCCTCCATGAAAGTATTATGCTGAAAACAGCAAGTTGAAGTGGCCACGTGGGAGGCCGAGGAAGAAATGAAGAAGAAGTATCCTTACTTGTTTGAATAGTTGTGTAATCCTTTCTTTTTATGAACTTGTCACCTATGAATTTAGTATCACTTGTTCAGTTAATGTAAAGGTGTTCCTTTTGATTATGTGTTGCTTATGAGGCCACGGTTGGTATTGTTATGAGTTTGTTACGTCGTTAAGTTGTGCATATATTTGTAAGATGTGTTTCTGGGGCTCTCTGGCAGGTGGATAGGCCTAGTTACAAATGGAACTCTAGCAAAAGTTTTGGAAACTTAGGGAGTTAGTTAAATTTGGGGTTGCTGGTGTAGGGTATGATAACTGAGTTGCACAAGGTGCTTATAACGGACCATGATCCTCATTCGAGGACGAATGATCTTAAGTGGGGGAAATCGTAAGGCCCCGTAAAAATTTTCCTAAAAACCAAGCTCTCTGTAGTTCAGACTTTTTGGATTAAATAGTGCGTTGGGGATTTGAAGGAAAACGATGGGCAGAAGAACGCAATTCTACAGCCCATTCTGCGGCCGCAGAACCACTCTGCGGACCGCAGACTGGTCGCAGAGTGGGGTAGATTTCTGGGACATTTTTGATGTCCACTTTCGCGGCCATTATGCAACCACTTAAACATTTCACGGGCCAAATTCTTGTTGTATATCCCGCCTTGGGATTTTTTGGAGGGAGGTTCTGCGGTGCACTATGCGACCGCAGAACCATTCTGCAATGCATTATGCGACAAGAATTCGGCCTCCGACCGCATACCAGGTCAGTTTTTTTTCCAGTTCTGGCACCTAGTTTTGCGATCATTTTGCAGAGCGCATAACCATTATGCTGTTGCATAGGCGACCGCAGAACCCGTTCCGGAGCTTCATTTTTGGGGGTTTTAAACCTAACCCAATTCCGTTAAAACACACACCATAGACCATTTTGAGCAAATTTTTGATATTTTAGAGTGAGAGGGAGAGTTCTTAGAGTGGGGGAGCAATATTTAACCATTACCCATAAATTCTTGCTCAATCATTGAGGATTAACAAAGGAAGTCTTCACCCGAAAGATAAGAATCTATGTCCTAGCTCTCAATTTCGAAATGTTGTAAAAATGGGGTAATTAGAGAGGCAATTATTGGGTGTGGGGGGTTGTTGTCTTGCATGCATGTATCCTTGAAGTATGTGGGAAGATTGTGCGCTAACAATGGTAGAGAGTGGGTTGGAAAATGATGGAATCTTCCACAAAAGAGCCTTAGAACCTTAATGCACACCTAGTGTTTGATAAAATGCTCAAATGAGCTAAAACCATTATCATCTTCCTAATTTTTGGTTCAACTTGTTATATTTCTAAAATAGATTGAAGTTGCTAAGAATTCGGGATCATTTTAGAGTTGAGAATCTCAATTGAGGTATGTTGGCTAAACCCCTTTCTTCTTAGAATCGAATCCCACGGTGTTCATATAATTGGAGTAAGTCTTTGATCATTACTGAATTGGCTTTTCCTAATATGGTTGTGTTGAAGGATGTTTGTTCAATATTTATTCAAAATGCTTCGTCATGTCATCTTGTCATTTGAGAATATGTGTTAGGAATGTTAAAACTTCATGTCAAGACCGAAATAAAGGTTGTTATGCCAAATTGTGTAAAAGGCCTCTATGTGCCTAAGATTTCCTAAATTGCTCATATATGAATTAATGTCTTGAATGGGAAGTCCTATTAATGTTAATAATGATAATGATATTTGAACATGGAAAAGGGAACTGGAACTATGAAATACGGCCAAGTGCCAAGAATGACTTTGTAATTGTTAAGAAGTACAATGTGAGATGATTGACTGAAGAAGGTAATGTCTCAAATGATATGGCCTAGCCGATCGGGCCGAGATCAGACTCCATGTAAGACCACGACGGTATTGTGGATGAAATTGTGGTAATGTCTCAAATGAGATGGCCTAGCCTCTCGGGCCGTAATCGGACGCTATGCCACACACATGGTGGTACTGTGTTGGAAATTATACAGAAATTATGGTAATGTCTCAAATGAGACGACCTAGTCGATCGGGTCAAGATCGAACTCCGTATAAGAATACAGAGGTATTGTGAAATGTGGAATATCGGTATTAAAGGTCACCCAACCTAATAATATGGAAATTGACTTAAAAACGTATATGATCCTTAACTTGTTGTTTTAATATTATTTGAAGCCCTTATTTAATTCTTGATTGTTCCTCTTGTATTATTATTCAGTCTATTGAGTTGGTGTTTAGCTTTACATACTAGTGATATTCGACGGTACTAAAGTCCCTTTTTGCCAGGAGCGTTGTATCTTTAAATGGATGTAGGTGGTTACATAGCAAACAGTGTTAATCACAGATAGTGTTGCATCCTCTTCCCAGCGGACTCGGTGAGCCCCATCTCATTCCGGGGTCATGTATTGTACCTTTTGTTTATATTGTTATCACTTTTGAGGCATAGCCGGCGCTTTGTTTCCGGCACCATCTTGACTCTCTTTTTTATCCTTAGAGGCTCCGTAGACGCTATGTGGGTTGTACATGGGTACTAGAAAGGTCAAACGGATTATGCTGTATTTTTTATTTTTGTTACACTAAATCAAAAAATGTATGCCTTCTCTTATCATGGGTGAATTGGGTAGAAAGCATCTAACAGGCTTGCTCGGCCGGGTTCACTCGGTTGAGCACCGGTCGCGCCTCCCGAGGTTGGGGCGTGACAGGTTACACCTGAACTGAAGCCAACAAGCTTTCTCTAAGTCAAAACCTCAATCTAATTTCAATCTGAATCACACCCGAGGCCCTCGAGATCCAATACAAACATACCAACGCTAATGAAAATTCGAATCATACCAAACCAACTTCTGAACTAATGAACTTCCAACTTCTAAAACTAATGACGAATCATATCAAACCAACTCCGATTGACCTAAAATTTTGTATACAAGTCATAAATCATATAACAGACCTATTCCAACTCTTGGAATGAAACTTCGAGCCCGGTATCAGTAAAGTCAACTCTCGCTCAAACTTCTCAACCTTCCAAATCTTCAACTTCCTAACTTTTGCCAATTCAAGCCAAAAATAACCTACGGACCACCAAATCAATATCTGGACATACTCCTAAGTCCAAAATCATCATACGAAGCTATTAGAACCATCAAAAATCCATTCCGGAGTCATCTACATAAAAGTCAAACTCCATTCAACTCTTTCAACTTAAGCTTCCAACCTTGGGACTAAGTGTCCCAATTCATTCTGAAACATCTCCGGAACCAAAGCAACTACCCCGGCAAGTCACATAACCACAAATAAACATGGAAGAAGAGATAAATGGGGGAACAGGGCAACAATATGCAAAACTACCGGCGGGGTCATTACGCTTTTCTTCTTCAAAAATAAAGAATTCATATGCTAATGTTTAAATCATGATGCAAGCTTGTTTCTAGGGTTTATCACACACACACTTGGGACTTTAAGATTTGAAAAAATTGGTTGCGAATATTTTAACCATTTATACTCATTTCTTCATTTCCTTACTTTGTATTGAATATTAAGTGTGTAGTATTTATTCCACTATTTGAATCTTGTTTATGGGAATATTCATACTTACAGTTTGGATTAAATATCTTGTTGTACTTATGTATTGAACGATTTTTATTAATATTGAAGTGAGTTATTCTTTCTTTAATTATTCTTAGTCTTTAATGTTTCCAAAGGGATAAGATAATCCTAGGACTCGCCTATTAACTTTGAATTAATCTTGGTAAAGGTAATTTGGGGTTAGAAAAGATTAATTAACAAGAACATGAGGCATTAACCCTCATTTTATAGATTCTACCTAGGGATAGGATTGAACTACTTGTAGCCATATTTGGTTGCTCTTAATCTCTTAATTGTTTTGGAGATAATTTAATTAGGAAGTCTTGTTAGTCTTCAGAAGAAGCTAATAAAGAATTATTATCCGAGACTAATTAACATAAACTCGCTCATTTTTGTAAATCGTGAAATATATTGGATCGTTACTTGTGTGTAATACCCCGTGTCTCCATGTTTGTAGCCGTTGATCATTTTACTTGCTTTATAGGTTAGTTTACAAATTCGCATTTAGAAATAAATATTTTCTCACACCTTTTATTAGAGTTTGGCTTTGCATAATAAGTGAAAATTCTCTTACACACCTAATCGCCTACATATTGTTCTATATGATATTCGATCCCGACTCATAATTGGGTATATTATATTTCATGAAACCTTATCCATTTACTTTTTAGTAGTGGATTTGAACGTCACCAAAATTGGTGCCGTTGCGAGGAACAATTTGGCGCATTTAGGTTGTTTGAGAAATAAGCGTACATGCTTTGGTCCGAACTTGTGAATATTTGTGTAGTCATTTTTCTTATCTTTGTTTAGTAATTATTTTTTCCTTGTTTTATTTGTTATCTTGTTTATTTTCTTAATTTATGAAAAATGGCATCATATAAGAAAAATTGGTCGGCTGGTAGTTGTTCATACTTTGATTACCCGTGTCCTTATTGTGGAGGACCACACTCATGGCAAAATTGTTTTAATTCTGTCGGGGGCGAATTGTGCACACAATCTCAAACCCATTAGTGTAGTATATATGATAGGTGTGGTGGTCAAAATGGTCATTGGGTTAATTGTGCTTATTTGTCCTTCCCTTCCCCAACCCCCGCTATGATGATTCTACATTTTGAGATGACAATTATAGGGATATGGAAGTGGATGAAATTGAGCATGGTCAAGATGGAGAGTTCAAGCTCATGATGGAAGTGCTACTTGAAGGAGAAAAACAAAGAGCAAAAAGCCATGGAGGAGCTTTTGGAAAATAGTCCCAAAAATAATTTGGCGCTTGAAAGATTGACTCGCAAATGGAATAAATGCTTGAAGCTTTAGAGGTCCAAAAAGGCTCGGAAGTGGATGATAACCAAGAACCTCCCTTAAAGGTTGAAGCCGGAAATCTTTCTTTGGCACTTGGTCAAAATCAAGATGAACTCTCAAATGCTCAAAATGAGAGGTTAATACTCATGTTGGAGGCCATTCTTGCAAATGCGGAGAAGAACAACTTGGCACTTGAGGACTTGAAACAAGTACTAAACTGAAATGATGAGGCTATTTGAACCTTGAAAAAACAAATGGAACCATTGGTTGAGGCTCATAATGCTCACCGACTCGAGAGTGCGGAAAGAGTTCAAGCAAAGTCCAACTTCGCCAATTGACTCCATGCTTGTTGGTGATGTGGAGAAAAATATGGAATTAGAGTCAACTGGCATAATTGAGTATATGGTTGTACTTGACTCTAGTTCGGGGGATAAAGAGGTGTCAAAATCCGGAAAGAATGCAATTTGGAGGCTTGATGTCATATTCCAAGCATTTCTCAACATTGGAGTTGTGTGGTGATATGGAAATTGAACTACACGAGTCAATGAGGGATTGCAAATAGGAAAGGCAAAGGCCATACATTTTATAATTTGAAGGCGCAAGAAGGCAAAATGACCTTCCTCTCATTGTTTTCCAAGAAATGCAAAATGAAGCAAATGACATTTGGCTTGTTCGGTGTTTTCATCTACTTACCACCACCACCACACACCCCCCCCCCCCCCCAATTGCGCGTGATCACAAGCTTGAATCCACTTTAGGTGTCCAATGCATATCCTCCAAGTGGAGAGAAAAGTGACTGAGTTGGTAAGCATCGTTCCACGATGTGAAATGCGGCACTTGATGGGAGGAAAACCCATCGTTTCCAAACATTTAGGTCGCTTCTGAAATTTTCTTTTTTAGAATAGCTTAGTATATTATTTTTGACTAATCTCCAAAGTTTCAGAATTGTTCGAGTTGATTTGAGCTGGTTGAAATGCCCGGAAAGGCAAAACCCAGTAGTTGCTGAAAATTGTAGAAGCAAAGCTTTGCGTTTGCGGTGGTATATCTCTTTCGTTAGGAGAAAATAGTTTTCCAATGCTTCGTGTTTGCGACTGTTAAGAATATTTTTGCGCTCTGCGAAGGTGACTTAGCCTCGCGAACGCGAGCCGTCAGGTATGTTTAAAACATTAACAGTGTAAATTGACAATAAATCTCCCTCTTCGCTCAAGAACCGTTTCTTCCTACTCCTTAACCGCCAAAATCAAATTCCCCATAATCTTCAATTCTGTTGTAATTTTCCCTTTCCATTTTCAAGGTAAGTGGTTTTCTCTCTTGTCTCTTAACTGTTTCTTCCTTTTCTTGTAGTGAAGTGACAAAAGAGCAGCCATAGTTGTTTTGTGCTTACCGTTGCAATATTTTTTGTCTTTAATGTTAATCTTATGTGTAAAATTTGTTCTTGTCTATTGGGTGAGGTTGGTTGAGTGTGATCATTTTATTGTTGAAAACATTGGGCTAGATGTGTGCTAAAATAGACTGAAAAATGAATAAACAAAAAGGTGCACACAACCTTTTTGAGCAAATGCCTGGGAGAAGAAATTTCTGGGCGAACAAGATGACCATCGCGAATGCGGTTCCCGTCCGCTAATGCGAAGGGCAACATTATGAGAAACAAAAATATGACCTTTGCGAACACGATGGTTTGGTCCCGAACGCGAAGGGTAATTTATGGGAAAATGTTTTTGCTCTTCGCTAATGTGGTGGCCAGTCCTCGAACGCGAAGAGCAATTGCTGGCAGTCCTAACACTGTGTCAAAAGAGTAGCTTTGCATAGCTCACCCCCGAATCCTTTTTCTCCCCATTGCTTTGGCTTAAATACTTCCTAATACATTGTTTTAACTGTCTATATGAGCTTTTAACATTTTTGATCTATTTCGTAGGTATTTTGGCATAAAATGGATCCGAAACACAATAAAATCGAGCAAGAACATGTCCCCGAAGCTGAACAAGAGGAACCTTTTGATCATGAATGGTTTGTATCTGCGGCTTATGAGTGGAAATATGATGAACTCTTGTCCAAAACTATCATGAACAAAAGAGGCATAAACATGAACAAGTTTGAAGATAAAATGTCGGGCTTCTACATAAGAATAGTAGAAAGCAGGTGGATTTGTTTTTCCCCTCAACCAAATGATGCCAACTACACAGTGGTGCTGGAATTTTATGTAAATGCCTTGAGGACCGACTTCCAAGGAGCCTTAGCTACTACTACGTGGGGTGTGCAAGTCAACTTGGACCCTGAGATAATGAATGGAATTTACGGCCTTCCGAATGCCAATAATGAGATTTATAGAGACAGAGCAAAATGAGGAGGAAACCAATGGTTAGTGGACAAATTGCATGATGGGGTGACCCCGATTTGGTTGACATTGCACAAAAGGTGTTGATTCTTATGAATTCACTACTAAGACAAAGACTTGGCCCTCCGTTGTCTATACGAGGATCTTACCTTCTACAAATTACACTGATGTGACACCAGAGAGGGCACTAATAATTGTTGTAATCATGGATAGACTACCCGTGAACGTGGGGCAACACATTATTAAAGAAATCAAGGAAGCAACCCATGGGAGGTCCAAGAGACTATTATTCCTATCATTGATTACTCGTCTATGCTACGATGTTGGGGTGTTAAAACGCCCAAATGATGAAAAGAGAGGTCCGAAAAATCCGATGATCCACCCATTGCTGAAAAGAGGGTCCAATGACAAGGAAATAAAGGAGTATTGATGTTGCATCCTCTTCACTTGAGTAGTTCTCTGAAACCACCACTAATTTCACTAGATTCTCTGCACCTGCACTAGGGTCATATGACCCTGTAGGACCACTCCAGTCTGACCCTTATACCATGCGTCACCTATCTAGTCAGATACATGGAGTGGATGCGCACATTAGGCAGCTTATAGCTGGCACTGCTGCCCTACCATCCCTGGATGGCATGGTCAAAGAGCAAAAAGCAATAGCGGGAAAGATAGAGGCCATGAACAAGAGGTTGAAAAATATGAGCCGCCGACAGGGGAAGATTGAAAAGTGGCAGAGAAAGTTCAGGGAGCACGAAAAGAAAAAGAACAAACTCCTGAACAAAATGATGGATCAATTGAGGTCATTTTGTGGTTCGAATGACTCTAATGATGATGAGGAGGAGGAGCTCAATTTTTTTTCCACCTCCAACTCAGGCAGAGGCTGATTTCAGGGAGCCCCTCTAACTATTATGCTTTTATTTTGATATTGTGCAGTGAGGACACTGCAGTGATTTTAGTTGGGGGTGGCACACTTTATTTTTATATTTATGCTTGACTTATGCCCTTGCCAGGGTTATGAATTTGTATGGATATTGTATGCCCTTGCCGGCTTTGTTTTGTGATTAATGTAGTTGTGGATTAGTGTCACGACTGAAACCGATGGGCCACGATGGGCACCTGGTACCTTAATTAACCGAGTACTAACGTTACGTATCTTTCTTATTACATCATCTTATACACGTGACATACAAGCCTAATAGGCCAACATGATCATTTATAAACTCTAAACATATTCCGACAAGGCCATACAAGTATTCGTATACATGACATCTGTCTACAATCCTCTAAGAGTACATAAGTATCATAAAGGTCGGGACTGAGCCCCGCCATACCAATCAATATATGTCCTAAGTATACTAACCAAATAAGCAACTCCGAAGCGAATGGAGCGCACCAACATCTTCTGTTGAGCTGATAGCCTACTTGGAGGACTCTCGACCTATCTATCGGGACCTGCGTGCATGAAATGCAGCATCCCCAGGCAAAAGGAACGTCAGTACAAATAATGTACCGAGTACGTAAGGAATGAAAATCAGTAAATAATAGACATGAGAGAAACATGGAGTAAAAGACTCGACATGTACATCTGCATAGCTCTGTGAATCATTTCATTTTTATAATGTCATGCATATGCGTATAAATGTCATACCATGCATAGGTATATGTGTTCATAACATCATCAAGCCACTGAGGGCATC